>CAOKZL010001503.1:600000-905565 GCA_948472985.1 Iguana delicatissima | reverse complement strand
ACAACACAGAATAGCTAAATTAAAAGCAAATAGATAGATAGATAGATAGATAGATAGATAGATAGATAGATAGATTTATCTCTTCCATACAGACCACAGTGTATGCTATGATCCGAAGTACTGTATGTGAGGTATACAGGAGCTGATATATCTACTTGGAGGTCTCCAGGCTTTGGGGGCACACAGTAGTAACTTTGTTCTCTTTGTACTGATAGAGGTAATGGATTTCAGACACTGTGGTATCATTGGTCTGAGCACTGTTGGGTAGTTAAAACAATCTCAGTGAGCAAGTCATTAAATCAACTGCTGAATGGTGAGTCAGCACATAAGTAAATCTCACTGATTCAATGCTTCTACTCTGGTTAGGATTAAATTGAGGCCACCCTTTATATTGTAATTCCAGGTGTTATGTCCATATTATTGTGAAGTCATTTGTTCTCTCTGTTTGTGAGTAGAATTTGAGCATTACTATTACTGTGGTCTAAAGATGTAATTCTTCGCTAATTTTCTTCTTAAAGGAAGCAACAAGTAATTTCTGCAATTTTCTTCTGGCTGTGAGAAAACCTTCTAAAGCCACAAGTTTGGAAGCCTAGTCACAATTTGGAATTTATTTTGTACAAAATTTGCACATGGTCGTTTTGTGCATACACCCCCCCCCCAGCATTTTCTACACAGTGACGAGCATTTTCCACACCAAAAATAATATTCCTTCATAGAAATAATATTTTCTATGCATAAAATGCTGCTTTCTGTTTTAAAAAGACAAATGTCCTGTAGAATAAAACCTGAATTGTGAAGTTCTCATCAGTCCATGATTCTTGTCATCAGAATTTATCAACACTTGGAAGCATATCTTCTTGGAGATTGTTTGAATACTTTCAAATATTCTTACCATCCCTACCATAGACTCTGATTGCTGGAGATTGGTGTTGTTGCTATGAATGACGGTGTTTCATAATTTCCTGATTTGTATTTTTCTTTCCTGGTCCTGTGTGAGCATTTACAGGTACAAAGTTGCTATCTTCATCTCCTCTTCTACCACCATACTTTACAGAATTGGTGAGTAAAATATTAAGGGCTTATATGAACACAGAGTATTATTTAGCATGGTGGGCAACTGGAGGGCTTTCAGGTGTTGGGCTGTAATTCTCTTTTCCCTCACTACTGCCTATACTGGGTAGAGCAAATGGAATCAACAATGTCCATTTCTAAACTAGACTGTTATAGCACTATTATGCCACTTTCAACATCCTATGGAATCTTGGGGTTTGCTGGACCCTCCCTAAACTGTATACCCCAGGATTCCATAGGATGTTGAAAGTGGCATAATAATGCTGTAACAGTCTAGTGAGGAAATGGCCAAAATCTGGAGGGCCTCCTTAGGTTAAATCACACTGTATGCTCTTGGTAGGTCCTCAGTATTTTACTATTCAAGAAACATCCATAGAACAGATATCTAAAAGAGAGGGGAAAAAAACCTGTGTAAATATAGGAGATAAACTCCAAGATCTGCTTAGAGCCAAGAACAGAGATATCAGGTCTGATACTGGATGGTATCAGTGTTATTACAGTGCTTCACAGCAGTTTATAGGAACTGTCATACTTCTAACAATTTAGCTGTCTTAGATCTCCCTTGCCTCTCTTTAGTGAGGGCTCCAAACCTATTATTATAAAGAGACAGTCAAGTCTCTACATTCTCTCACCTTCAGTCTTCAGTGGATTTGGCTTGATGTGTTGAAATAAGGAATGTACTGAAATAAGCAAAGGAAGGCACTACAAGTATTTATGTATGCAACTTACAGGTATTCTACTGGACTTTTTTTTTTAGAGAAAAAACAACCATGATTGACTAGTAGGTATAAACTAGGAAACAGAAACAATCCTTCCCCTTGTCTTCCTGTTGAATAAATAGTAAAAGTTCAGAAACACTGGAACTACAGATTAAAATGTATTAATATCCTAGCACCACTGATATGAAGAGGAGAGTAAATTCAGATGTATTGGGAGGAAGAAGACATTAGCTGAGTCATATAAAATTTTCTGACTAAATACTTCTTTCTTTCCATTTCCACATATATAAGATGTGAAAGACATTAGTCTTACTGAACACTCAAGTGTACTTCCTCTTCCTTGAGGGATAGTAAATTAACTCTATGCATAAATGAACATATCAAGAGTATGCAAAATTACATTTTGCAGAAGATATGCCTTACTGGGGTTTGGAAAACACCTATTGGATTGTTGGAAAGTTAAGCAGAAAAACTTGCTCTTGGAAGACACTGATAAACAGGCACCTTTAAAGGGTAGGTTATACAGACCCACAGAACTGTAAAGAAGAGGAAATATACACAATTGCCCAATTCTCTGTCCATCTATCCCCTTGTGATGTACACATAAGCCAGGTTTGGTGTTGCACCTTGAAGGAACTAAAAAATACGCTTGCCCCTTCTCAGGCAGTATAATGGGGTTGTCCATCTATTCATGGCCCTAGTGGTAAGTTGGAGAAGAGACCTGTAGTGATGACTTAGGATACTCATTGCTTGAGTACAAAGATCATATCTTTCTTAGCTGCAGCTGAGGAAGCCTTGACTATTGGTAGAGCAACCCAGTCATTGGGCAATGTTCCTGCTATCAAAATTGCCCTTTGATTCAACCCTGTGCACAAACTGTTATGATAAAGACAAAAGAAAATCATTATTATACAAAATTGAAGCAGTAAGTGACAAAGAGAAAGTACTATGATCAAATTAAAACTGCTGGATGCAAAGATAGAGAGGGAGGGAGATCTGGAGGCAAAGCAGAACTGTCAGATTGGACCAAAATCCAAACCTTTTTGCTGACTTTCATACTGGGTGAGCCTCTCCACTAAAGGCTAGCCAATACAATACATTTACATCCCATAGAGTCAGAGTGGTGTAGAAGTTTGAGTGTAGGACTATGATCCTGAAAACCAGGGTTTGATTCTCCACTCAGTGATGAAAACCCACTGACTGACCTTGGGTGCATCAAATACTCTCACTTTAGGGTCACTGTGAGTAGAAATGACTTGAGGGCACACAACAACAACATCCAGAAAACTGCAGGTTTTGGGCTAAATCAACCAGTATCCCATCATTTCAAGCACAGCCTGACACATTATGACAACCCTTTTGCAGGCTGCAAACATGTGCCCTTGTTAAATCTAGGGACACATGCTTTTGTTGTATGGCTGACAGTACTGTGAACTACTGAAACAACTGTCTTTTCTCCACAGCCTTTTGGCTTTCTTGGTCATTTTCTTTCAGGAACCAGAAAGCACATTGCTTTGTTTGTTCAGTCCAATTCCTGGCTGTTTTGCCCCAGGACATGGTAAGAGTGAGCACCCAAGGAGGACTAGTACAATCTGCTTTTGTTACATGCAGGGATGCTTAGATATTTTATCTCCTTGATTTAGATATGCTTGCTGTGACTCTGTTTGAAACACCCTGGGGCTCTGAGATATTCAGGGCACCTGCTGTGTCTTCTCGTGTATACATAAAAACAGTGACTGGCTGTAGCAGAAATAAATAATAAATCTTATTCTGATGCATTGATGAATTGAAGAGTTGACTGGATTTAGGATGTTAAAAATTTATTCACTGTCAATCTCAATTAAAGATTTCTGGTGAAAGTAACAATGCACCAGGGATTCATTGGCAAAGTGATTGCTTTCATTATTTACATGGAAAGTTGCATGATCTGAAACGGAATGAATGTAATTTGAAGCAAAATGTTACTGTCTTCCCTTACCCTGCTCCCAAAAAACAAAACAAAAAGCTTCCAACACCAAACAGTGGAGGAATTATGTGGTACATGGGTGGACACAATCAGAAGGACATACAAAAGCACATCTTTTAAATTGTAGGTTTTCAGCAATTAGCCAAACTGTGACATCTTGTGTTCCTGGTATGTGTTACCATAGTGTCATTAAGCAGCACTATAAGAAAAACCATTCTGCAGCCACAGCAGCATCTGGATGATTAAAACATGAGTTAACAATGCCAGGTAAATCTGACATTTCACAATTGTTCTACCATTAATGGGTTTTTAAACATTTCTCCTTCTTATGATGGCAAACGCCAAAATTTGTCCCTTTTGTTGTCTATTGTAAGAAGAAACAATCTTGCCAAGAAAACTCCATGTTAAGACTGTCTAGAGTCAGAGTGACTTTGAAGGCACATAACCACCACAAACAGTGCTGCAACCTATGCAGCCAGATTCTGTAAAAATATAGGAGATCAGTCAAGATCTGCCAGCGTAAACTTTATTTGCTGTGTAAAAGTTGTGTTCCTTAATTTACTTCTGATCTTAAGAGTCTTATATCCAAAATATGTGTGCATAAGGATTGCAACTTTTATTACTTTAATTGGTAAAATAATTAGGCTCCAAAAAAGAAACATGATATAATCAATAATGTACAACATCATCAAAATCAGATTATTATAAAATCACAAGAGCCAATAATAGAAATATATGACAGCAAGCCTGTATAACAGCATATATATCTGAAGAGGGAGGGAAAAGAATAAAATTCTTACAATTTATAATATAAGAGAAGGAAAACCTCATATAACGCATTTAAACAAAACTGTTTAAATAGTAACACAGATGTAGGTTCTTCTGAGTACAATGGCTCCGTGAACGGCAGCGCGGTGTGGAAGACTCGCACCAAAGTTGCCACCTAGGCGAATTTTGCTGCAAGTATCATCGCAGCAAGATGCCCCCGGGAAAGGGGGTGCCGAGGGGCTCGACAAGAATATATGTGTCTTTCTTAGACTAGAGAAGAAGGTCTCGTATGTTGAAGAAGAGTCGGTCGCAGAGCTACCACAAGTCGCCTCAGAGTCACCGCAATGGCGGCCGGTGGAGTGCGGGACCTTTTTTGATCCAATAGGGGAAATAAAACAACTTAAAAGATAAGATTTCATCTGGGTTCCAATCGTGATGGAAAGATTTCCGACTATGAAAAGGTGAGCTGACTTGAAGAATAGAAGGAAGGGGTTGTGGAGAACGGGAAGCGGGGCTATGACGGAATGAAAAAGACGGAAAAATCTTCAGAGAGGAGAGAGAGAGAGACTCTGAACACGAAAGACAGTAAAGCCAGAAAATAAAGGAATAAAGATTGAAGTTAACAGTTTAAAGTTAACAGTTAACAGTTCAAAGTTTATAGAAAAGGAAAGGGCTTTATGTGATTTAAACTAATTGGAAAAAAAAATCTGGTGTGGCTGGAGCTCGCAGGAGGCTTGAGCTCGCCGGCAACTTATTGGACTGGATACTGATATGGCTTGATTTCGTGGAAAGTTTAAACTTGCTGTTGTTGGTGAATATATGGACTGATTCGTTGGTTTGGGCTGAGAGAAATAAGACTTTGCGACAGGACTGGGTGAAGGTGACTCCCGAGCGAAATGTGAATCTACTCCCTAATTTGAAAAACGATTAGGGATAAACGGAGAGGAAGTCGCAAGGAGGTTGGAGTTTATGGCGAAATTGGAACATCCAGAGTGAAGAACTGAAAACAATTGAAATACGAGGCCATCGAAATATGGATTTTGTCTGAAGAATGAGATACGGAGTCCAATGGTTGATATTGATAAGTGGTTTAAATTTATGGACAGTTGGGGATCAAGTTGAAACTAAGTGGAGGGAATTAGTAAATAAAGTAGTTAAGTGGTATAAAATTGTAGCCTGTTTAATGTGTGTGAAAGAACTGATGGAGAGAAATGAAAGTAGGTAAAAGAGGACAAAATTAAATACGTAGGAGTCAAAGGCAGAGACTTAGAAGCAACGGTCTTGGGGTGGGATGACTGTTAACTTTAGAAAACTTTAGAAAAAAAAATTCATTGTTAATTGTATGCGGTGAAGATCCGATTGAATATTATATATATTATATATATTGTGTAATTGTGTGACTGAAGTATTTTGTAAGTTTATTGCACATAGGTTTGGCAGATATTTATAGGAACATCTGTGGTTCAGTTATAGCTTGGTATAGTTAGCTGAAAAGAAATATTGATAAAGAAAAAGAGTATTAAGGGACAGTTAAAATATGGAGATGGAGATATATAAAATTTTAGAGATACAGGTGTTGGAGATGAGATGAGATGAGATGAGATGAGAGATATATCAAACTAAAAACAAATAAAAGAAGTGACCTTAATAAGTATAGAATATAAAACTTGGAGAGACTGGTTAAGATAGAGACACTTTGGGATGAGAAAGGGAAAAAAAGAAAACATTGTAATTAACTCTTGAAGAGAAGGCAAATAAGAGGACAGGATAACAGCACCATCTCATGTTAGGAAAGGAAAGACCTAGGAAATTAAAATAAATAAATAAATAAATAAATAAATAAATAAATAAATAAATTTAGAATGGCATCAGGAACAAGAAAGGGCACAAGAACTCAAACGCAAACACAATTACAGCTGATAGATACCTCGAGAAGGGGATCAATGGAAACAGGGAAGATGATATAACAGAATTAGTGAATGAAATTAAAAGTTAAGGATGGAAATGAGAAAAGAATTAAAAGACACAAGAATGGAAATAAAAGCAGATATAGAAAGGAGCTTGATGACTAAGAAAAGTATGGAGAACATGAACAAGGACATTGCTGTAATAAAGAGATTTACATGAGGTACAAGAAAAACAAATTTATTTTGAAAGAGAGAAGGAATCAATAGAAGAGGATGCAGAAGCAGGAAGAAATGAGACTAATGCAACATGAAATGAGGTATAGAGACAAATGTATAAAAATGAGAGGATCCAGAGGCACCAGGAGAATTATTAGGAGAGAAGATTCTCTTTACAATAATAGCAAATTATTTAGGAGTTAAAGAAGAAGTTGGAGCGAGACATAGACAGAATCTTAAAGCAGAATTCACGTATTGCAAAGGAAAGAGGTTGGCCCAGGGATGTGGTTTGTTTCAGTAGGACAAGAATTAGAGAAATTACAAGTGATTCCGAGAAGCAACTGGTATATGAGGGAAAACTGATCAAGATATTCAAAGACATACCTTATGAAGTTTTGAAGAGAAGACATGAATATAAATTCCTAACACAACTGTTACACAGGTATGGAATTGTGTACAAGTGGGAGAGGCTGGAAGGGCTATCATATTCATATAAACAGAGAAGATACAAAATTACGGATATAGCACGAGCGAGGGAAGCATATACAAAAATGAAAAAAGATAGAAAGTTGAATCAGACGAAGCACGGAGAAAGAAGCAAGAGAAAGGACATAGTAGTCAAGAAGAGTCAGAGGAAAAAAAGATGGAACAAGGAGATGATTATCAGAGAAGAGAAGAGCAAGTTGAAAAAGACAGCTATTTAGAATCGGAAGTGGAACAAGAAAGTGAAGATTTACTAAAGCAGAATCTGAAATAGACGATTTATACGCAGAAGAAGAAGAAGAAATCTAGGGGAGAATAGGGGAAAGAAAAAAAAAAAATAATAAGAGAGAGAGTGAGAAGGGAGAAATAAAAGAAGGAAGAGAAAATTATGAAATTTTTATCTTGGAATGTAAAAGAACTAATTCAAATTACAAAAGACGACAGGTATTTCATAATTTGGAAAAGATGAAAGCAGATGTAGATATCTATTACAAGAAAACTAGAATAGAGAGAAAGATAATAAGTATCTTAGAAATCCTAATTAGGGAAAAGCCATATAGCTGCCTCAGAAAAAAAGGAGTAGTACTATATATAAATCAAAAATATATTTCAGAGATAAAATTTAAAGATAAAAAAGGTAATTATTGAGGGGGTGGAACTACAAACTTTGAATATAGATCTGTTAAATCACAATATATTTGCCATTGAGAGAAGAAAAGGGTACAGTTTATGAGAAAGTAAAAGAAGAGATTTTGAAATATTCTGAAGAAGAATGATCATAGGAGTTTCTTAATGTTGGGAGATGAATGACGTGATCAATCCAAAATTCAGATAGATCATTACATTGAAAAAAAATAAACAGCATGGAAAGCTTCCAGGTTCATTCTTTAAATTATGCGAGTTATTAGATTTACATAAATGTGGAGACTATAAATAAAGAGGCTGGAGGATACACGTTTTATTCAGATGTGTATAACTCCATGTCAAGGATTGATATGTTTTTGATTTCAAGAAATTTGTTAAAACTCATAAAAGACATGGAAATGACCTAAAATAACTTCAGATCATAACCCTATACAGAATAATCCGGAATATAAAGAAGAATACAAAGTGGAGAATGAATGATATTCTTCTACAAAACGATCAAAATATAAGAAAAAGATCAAAGGAGGTAATAAAATACTTTTTATAGAAAATAAGACAATAGAATTAAAGATGAGAACATTATGGGATGCAAGTAAGGCGGTAGTACGAGGTCACTTAATAAAAATGGGAGCTGAAAATAAAAAGAAAAGACAACAAAAATACCAAGATATATTGGAGAAGATGAAAAAACAGGAAGAGTATTTGAGAGAAAATCAGAAAGACAAGAAGGTGCAATTAAGATTTAAAAATTCTTCAAACTCTGATAAATATAGAAAATCAAATGGAAATCAATAGAAAGTTAAAATGGATAAAACAAAGATATTTTGAACAGGCAAATAAACCTGGAAGGTGGTTATCATATAAATTAAGGAAAGAGAGAGAAAAGGCAAATTTTGGAAATAAATAGGGAAGGGAAAATAATAACAAGACAGAAAGAAATAAAAGAAACATTTTATAATTATTTTAAGACATTATATGGCATGGGAGAACAAAATAATTGGGCTATGAAAATAGAAAAGTACCTAAAGAACCAGACAATACAGAAAATAAAAGAGGAACAAAAAGAGAGGCTGGAGGCGACGATAACAATTGAGGAGATAACGGATGCGATAAAAAGATTGGATACATCAAAAACGCCAGGACCAGATGGTTTCTCTCAGCACTCTATTATAAGAAGATGCAAGATCAGTTAATAGAGCCATTGATGGAATTGTTTAACAACATAAAAGAGAATGGGAAGCCAGATACATGGGGGGAAGCATATATTACATTAATTCCAAAAGAGGGGAAAAATTTGGAAAAAACCAGGGGAAATTATCGTCCAATATCACTCCTAAACATAGATTATAAATTATTTGCAGGTATTTGGTGGAAAGGTTAAAAAGAATATTACAGGAAGTGATACATAAAGATCAAAATGGTTTTCTACCGAATAGACAAATTAATAATAATATAAGAACTGTATTAAATATTATTCAATATTATGAGAAAAATAATGAAAAAAAAGTAGCACTGATTTTTGTGGATGCAGAAAAAGCATTCGATAATATCAGATGGGATTTTATGGTAGAGATATTGAACAAAATGGGCATGGGAAAAATAATTATAAAGTGGATTAAAGAAATTTACAGGGAACAGAGGGCAGAAATTATAGTTAATGGAGATAGAACAAAACAATTTAGGATAAAAAAAGATACTAGGCAAGGAGTGCCCATTATCACCATTACTATTCATTATAACATTAGAAGTCCTGTTGAACGAAATTAGAAGTGTCACGCTAAATTAAAAGGATGTAAGATTAAAAAACAACAGTATAAAGTAAAAGCGTATGCAGATGACATGTTGATAATATTGGAAGATCCAGAAGAATGCATAGCAAACTTTTTAAAAGTGATGGAAGAATATGAAGAAGTGGCAGGTTTGAAGATTAATCAAGGTAAAAGAAAAATTATTATGAAAATTGTCATAGAGAGGGAAGAGAAAGTTAATACAATTAACAGGGTTTAAAATAGAGAACAAAATTAAATATTTTGGAATTTGGGTAGCAAAGAGAAACAATCAATTATTTGAAAACAATTATAAAAAAACATGGAAAGAGATTAAAAAATTATTAGAATTGGAGTTCATTAAGACTATCTTTATTAGGTAGAATCTCTGCTATTAAGATGAACGTGCTGCCTAGACTAATTTTTCTATTTCATAATCTCCCTGCTCTAGAACAATGAAAAAATATTCAAAGAATGGCAAAAGGATTTGACAAAGTTCATATGGGAAAAGAAAAAAACAAGAATAAGGTGGAAATTTCTGATAGAGAGTAAAGACAGAGGAGGATTTAGTTTACCAGATATTAAAATGTACTACAATGCATGTGGTCTTACATGGATCAGGGAGTGGATAATGTTAGAAGATGAGGAAATATTAAATCTGGAAGGATGGGAATTGAATGGGATGGCATGCTTACATGTAGTACAAGAGAAATATAAAATCGATAAAGATTTCTTAAATCACTATATAAGGAGAGCATTATTAAAGATATGGTTGGATTTTAAGAGAAATTACTACATTAGAAAACCTCAATGGTTATCACCACATGAAGCATTGCACGGGAGGTGAAAAAGTCAAGAAATGGATACGATATAAAGATATAATAGAGAGGAATCAGAAGAATGTCAGTAAATCAAAGACAGAAATAGAATCAGAGGGTTTTAATTGCCATTGGTTTTTATATAGGCAATTGAGGAAAGATTTAGATTGGATAAGGAGGTAGAGGGGATAGGTGTCAAAAAACAAGAAGATCCATTCTTGAAAATAATAACAGATTCAAAAAAGAAAATGATATCTAAGATATAATTATTGTTGGAACGGGAATTGGAAATGGAAACTATAAAGGAGACAATGTTAAAATGGAGTAAAAATAAAGGACGGGAAATAGATTTGGAACAATGGGAGAGTAGTTGGAGGATACAAATAAATTAAAATTGTAGCACAAAACTTAAAAGAGAATTATTTGAAAATGTTTTACAAGATGGCATTTAGATCCGGCAAAATTGAATAAGATACAGAAAACAATAGAGAATGGGGTTTGTTGGAATGTGGTAAGGAAATAACATCTTTCCATTGTGGGGGTGATGTGGCAGAGAATGTTGAAGGAGGAAATTCATGAAAGGATGATGGTAATGTTACAAATAAAGATACCGTTAATGCCGGAGTTATTTTCTGATATAGATGCAGAAGATAGAGACTACAGTAAAAAAAAGAAGTATTGGAGAATAATTTTATATTTAGTGACAGCTGCAAGAATATTATATGCACAGAAATGGAAAAATAAGATTACACCACAAATGGAAGAATGGCTGGTGAAAGTGACAGAAATGCAAGAGATGGATAGATTAACTGGTATGGTTCAGGGAAGAAAGCAAAGACAACAGGAGGAGAGTTGGGAAAAGGTGAGTAAATATATAGTAAATATATAAGATTTAATAATGGAATCCCCAAAAATAGAATGAAGAGTAAGAGAGGAAGAAAAGGGAAGGAAAAAAAAAAGGAGGTCCCTGGAGAACGGGGGAAAGAGATAAATAAAAGATGTAAGATCGTAAAAGTATCAAGAAAAAAGACGTGGAAATTGTTAATAAAATATAAAATATGGATAAAGAGGTCATGTCCCAGAATGGGAAGGTTAAAGGAGAAATACACAAATAATGAGTTTCTTTTTCTGGAGTTGGAACACAGATGAAATAGGAGGAAGGAGGAATCATGGATGTAAGGAATGGTGGGTGAATGTTGGGGGAGGGGGGAGGAGAGGGTTGAAAGAAAGATTTTTAAATAGAGATAATGTAAAGGGGTTTTATGGATGATTATGAATGATTTGTATTATATGATGAAAAAGGAATAAAGATTATAATATTTAAATAGTAACACAGTAAACTTCTAATGAAAAGAACTCATTGGAACACAGTCCAAGTCCACACAATTTACTAATAGATACTCATTACAGTACTTCAAATGGTAGACTCTTATCTTCTATCCACAAAGCTCCAATACAAACTGGCTGAAATCCATAAAGATAACTAAATTGGCTGAAATCCACAGACAACCACTCCCAGGATACCTGAAGTTGTTTCAATAGTTCTTTATCTAAGCTATGTTGTTGCTTGTTATTGTGTGCCTTCAAATCATTTATGACATATAGTGACCCTAAAGTCAATCTATCATGGGTTTTTTCTTGGCAAGATTTGTCCGGAGAGGGTTTGCTTTTGCCTTCCTCTGAGGGTGAAAGAGTGTGACTTGCCTAAGGTCACACAGTGGGTTTCCACAGCCAAGTGGAAGATTCAAACCCTTGATAACTGTTTAATGAAATGAAAGAGACAGGTGTTTTTCTAACAGATGAAAAAAGAGCTCTACACTTTTGCGGTTTCAAAATACAGTCTCTGACTCTACACTGGTAACTATGATAATAAAACTCACTAAAGCAGATTGTCAGAATGTTGTAGTCTAATCAGTTGCAATGCCAAGGGAAAATATCCCTTTTTCTTCTTTAAATAGCAATATTCTTTTTTTTTCTTTTAAAAGATCTCTTGTTATGATGCTCGGGCTATTTTATTTTATGACAATTTTCATATTTTGTGCATTTTGCAGCAATCTGAGTGAACAGCAATGTGCAATATATTTAGTTTGCATATTTAGTGTCTTGCTCATCTCTGCCATTTCAATTTTGTTAAAAAAAAATATAAAAAAATCAGATGGCTGAAAATCATTGCTTTGTACACATGCTGCCTGGGAGTTAATGACACAGGCATACAAAAATATTCACACATCTCTTGCAGCAGTGCTCATCACATTAAGGATAGGAATTCTAGCTTTCTTCATTCTCACATGAAGAAATGAGAAACTACAAAAAAAAAAAAATTCTCATCTATGAAATGGTAGCACATTTTCCGATGATCTGCAAGAATTATTTTTTCTGCAAATTGCAATTTTCCAAAAGCATCTATATTTCCCTAAGTTATTACATTGTGGACCTTTAAAAATTAGAAGCATGGGATGTGTTGTTTATGTCCTTTGAATCTATCAGCTGTCCCATGTGCTTTGCTTCACAAGGAAACAAGATTATAATTTGTACAGATACAATTGTGGAATATAAAGCAGAAACAAAATACGTTCCTTGTCCAAAACACCTGTTCATAGTGTTACCCACTACACAATGAGACAATAAACCAGAACATTCGTAGGTACACAATTGGTTGCACAATGTTAGTATTAAAAGGAAGGGAAAAGTAGAACAACTACCATGTAAGTACAAGAATGTAGCTTTGCACTAAGTAGGCATGATATATGCTGTCAGCCATGATAGGCACAGACTCTGTAACTCAGGTTTGAGAAACCATCAGCCCTCCACATTCTTTGGACTTCCAAACTTCTGAATGTTTCCCAAATCCTTACCGAACTGTAATAGTTAGTGCTAATTCTCTGATGGATGAAAAAGCATGAAATGGTAGATGCTTGTATGTGTGTTTGGTAGCAAGAGCATTTTAATGATCCATTACTAGAACACAGAAGTAGCTGCCTCTGCCATTCAGAAAGACAACCTCTCCATTAAGGCTGCAATTCTTTCTATATCTATAGGGAAGACGTGTTACTGAGCTCAATGTTACCTACTTTCTACATTTATTATTATTATTATTATTATTATTATTATTATTATTATTATTATTAAAACACAGTCAAAATTCAAACATGTCTTAACAACTAATCTTCTTTTTGTTTTTTCCAATCAATATAAAACATTTTTGTATCTCTAGAAAAATAAATCATTACCTACCACTCATTCTTACTTCAAAAGTTGGTTATTTCATCTCAGCTTTACACATAAAATTTACTTAACCAAGATAACAGACCATCAGTCGGAAGTAAAAAAGTTCTGATTCACTTAGTATTTCCTATATGAAACTCTAAATATACAAGTTCTACTTTTTTACATTCTCCTCCTTGGTTGATTTTACCATTTCTTACAGTTTCCTCTATAACTTTAAAGCTTCTAGTGACTTGCCTATTTACTTTTTATTTTCAATTTCCTTTTCTTTTCCATGTCTTTACTTAATTAGTTATCCCATTCAATCCTCAATTTATTTTTTTCATTTTTAATTCTATATTTCCCATTTGTGTTTTATGTAATTTTTCCCCCATCTCGCCCCTCAATGCCATAATTAAGTCATCCATTGTTATCAGATCTATTAATTTGATCTCCCATTCCTCTATCTCTGGAATGGATTTATTCTTCCAATATTTAGCGTAAATTATCCTTGCCATTGAGATCATATGTAATATGATCCGATATTTCATGAATTCTTTATCTATTTCATGCAGCATATTTAGTAAGAAGATATCTGGGGACAATGGTATGTTAATTTGCAATATTTCTGTAATATTTTTGTGAATATTTTTCCAAGTTTTTTTGCTTTAAGGCAAGACCACCACGTGTGAAAAAATTTGTTTGACATCTTATATATTTTGCTTACCGGATCTAGGTACCATCTGTGAAACATTTTAAGATGGTTTTCTTTCAAATTCTGTGCCAGTGTGAATTTATGCATATTCTTCCAACTCTTTTCCCATTGTTCTAATTTAATCTCATCCCCTAAATTGCATGTCCATAAGATCATTGATTCTTTAATCGTCTCTGATTCCAGTTCTCTATTTAATAGAATTTTGTATAGCTGCACCGTTAAGTGATCCGTCTTCTCCAAGATAGCTTTCTCAATTTCATTTGGTTGTTTGTTTATTTCAAAGCCTTCTAGTTTCAAATCCATTTTAAATCTTTCTTTGAGTTGGAGATGGAGAAACTGTTGACATTCCCTCTCTAGTTCTTCCCTTGTTTTCATCCTTAAAGTTGTTTTCCCTTCTTTCAATATAATATCTTCATACCTTAACCATCTTTCTTTTGGGTCTCTCCATCTGCCAAATAATGCTCTGTATGATGATATCCATAATGGAATTCTATTATAGATCTTATTTTTAAGGCTTTTTCAAATTTCCAATAGGGCTCATCTTAAATAGTGATTAATGAAATCTTTATCCGCTTTAGCCTTATTATACCATAGGTACCCATGCCATCCAAATCTCAGCTCTGGGCCCTCCAATTTAAGTATTCTTTCATTTTTTAGCATGATTCATTCCTTTAACCAAGTTAAGCCACTTGCCAAATAGTACAATTTCAGATCCAGTAAACCACATCCTCCTCTTTCTTTTCGATCTGTTAATATCTTCTATTTAATTCTAGGCTTCTTGTCTCTCCAAATGAATTTCAACAGGTCTTTCTTCCATTCTACAAAGCATGTTTTATTTATGATTATCGGAAGATTTTGAAACAGAAAATTTATCTTTGGCAGAATATTCATCTTAACTGCTGCTATTCTCCCCAATAAAGATAATTTCAGTTTCGTCCAGTTTTGTATTTCTTTCTTAATATCATTCCACAACTTTTTATAATTTTATAATTATTTTCAAACAATTCATTATTTTGTTTAGCGATTATAATACCTAGATATTTCACCTTCTTTTCTATCTCGAATCCAGTTAACTTTAACTTTAACAATTCTTCCGTTTCTCCTTTCTTCATGTTTTTGTTATGATTTTTGTTTTATTCTTATTAATTTTAAACCCTGCTATCTCTCCAAATTTTTCCATTATCTCCAGTAGTTTTCTCATGCTCTGCTTTCTACATTTAAAGAAATGTTTTCTACTATCCGCATGTAAAGGCTTTTGATACATAAACAGAATTATTAGAATTTGTCTATTCTCAGAAGGAAATCAAGTCACTTCTCCTTCTTTTAGATATTAGAAAATCACTGTTATTAAGGTAATTTGGTTTCACTAGTTATTGCACTGTTTGAAGCCCCATGAAGACAGAGGAGCTATCTTACTCCCCCAGAGTCAGATTTTGTTGTAGAAACAGAACATGAATGGTCCCAAAAACTCTTACTGCATTTTTCTGCTGGTTACTCCCCCCCCCATTTTGCAAACAAGGAGGTCTTATAATTACATCCACTTTGTCATAAGCATGCTTTTTCTGACTTTGGATGTTTGGAAATGTTCTTAATTTTTTCACACCAAAGCACACATGTGGACATAAGATTTGTGTGTGTGTGTGTGTATCCCACAATACAATGGAATTTTCATTGGGACCAAATGTAAGATACTCAATAGATTTTTTTTTTAAAAAAATCAGCTTTTATGAGGAAACTTTTTTTAAAAAAAACACTGCTGTTATTCATGTTGATATTTGAGTGTAACTCTTTGCATTGTTCATTGCATTTGTCATTACTTTCTCATGTCCTTTATAAATCTCTGATGGCCCAGGGACCCTAGTGCATTGGGAAGTAGTATAAAAATACAAAAAATGAACAAATGAATGAATTGAATCGCTTAGGACTAAGAAGAGAACAGCGTAAACTTTGAAGAATATCTATCAAAATATCTCCCAAAAGTCTTTAACAATAAGCTTTAAAAGTAATACTATTCAATGTGAAAACTGGAAAAGAAACACCCACTTATTATGTTATTTTCAAAATATGACTTTGTTACATGTTAGTTACCAGGAAAGGAAATTTGTTGTAGGAAACTATATTATTTGTAACTCATTGCCTCCAAGATCTGCTTCTGTTTATATAATTGAGGATGAGGTTTTCTATTTCACAGATTCAACACTGCATGGATGAAAGAGCCCTTTGAAATATTTTACCCTCTGCTATCAGGAAAGAGGAAGATCACTTTTTCACCTCACTTTTTATTTAGAACTGAGTTCTTCTCTACATGGAGAGAATTCATATTGTGATTCAGTTGTACATTTACAGTCCAGGATATTGCCTGTTCAGACACATATAAATCATCCACGAATCAAAGTCTAATTCTTTTCTATATATTTGAAGAATTTGGATAGAGAGTCCGTTCATTAAGAACTTCTGAGATTTAATACTAGACCACAGCTACTGTCAGAAACATTTCACTTCACCTCATTGTCTAGTTTTGTATAGAATTACGTACAGTTCCTTACACCTATAAATGCCTGTCTGGCACATCAGCTAACCAGGGTGCAAGAGAGAGCTTCATCCACTTAGTTTGGGACCTGGGACCACTTCATTACACCATATACCTGCATCAAGTAAGCTAGAAAGAGAGGATGGGAATCTTTTGTCCCCAGTTCAAATGGAGGATGGTATCCAAATCTCAGTACTACCCCCAAGTCTTATCCACAGTCCTGACTGCTCCTCATATTGTTACTTCAGCAGCAGCAGCAGTCACCAGGGATGGTACATGCAAACACATGAAGAGTTGTTTAATTACCAACAGATTATCATTTGTGTCAAAGATGAACTGTGATTGCTAACCTTAAAACAAGTCACCATGATCTAAAGCTGGTTTAGTAGCCATGTTTGTTCTGAAGCTGGTAACACTGACATTATTACATCTGGTTCAGATGACATGAGTAACTGTGACTAAGTTAGAGATGTCCTAGTTTAATTGCAGCTTTCATGAAGAGACTATGTGGATAAGGGATAGGTTAATTCTTCTTTGCATGGCTTAAGCTGCGATATGATTCTGCAGGCATCATTTTAGAGAAAGAAAGAAAGAAAGAAAGAAAGAAAGAAAGAAAGAAAGAAAAAAAATCTGGAAAAGAGCCCAAAAAATTAGAATGCACACGGATTTATTTCAGCTAATTGTAACCCCATTTATAATTAATGGCAATGCAATGCAATGTGCAGAGTTACTTGGCAGTTCAGTCTCACTCTGTATTTAGGCATAGAGTCCTTGTTTGGCCATTGTGAAAAAAAACAACTACCAACTGTATTGCCACAGTCAAAATACACTAACAGAATCAGGGCTGTTATCCATTTAAATCTAACTGACTATGAGAAGTAGTTTGTGAAAGATCCGTTGAGGTTGCCTTTAGCTCTGTCACTGTGGCTAAAAAGAAACAATGGTCAAAAATCAACCTCTTTCATTATCAGAATGGGAAAGTTAAGCAAAGACTTCAGTATCTTTCACTGAAAACGTTTGGAACTTAAATTATGTAACTTTTAACTAGATTGTGCTTGTTAGTCTGGTTTCCACTGCAATAACCCAACCAAAGACGCTAAAGAAATTCTGATCCCTACTTATAATGCTGCCTCACAGCCAGAGAAGAAAAAGAAAATTACTGTTATGTTTAGAGAGCCACACAGGGAGCAAGAGACCTTGAGCAGTACAACACAGAGAGGGAAGAGTTCACTCTTGTAATTGTTTGGTAAAATAAGTGAACAACAGTGAGATTAATTCCAACTTATTAACTAAATCAGAAAGCTTTAAGGAAGTAATTGAAAGGAGGAGGAATCACAAATGTGGAAACTGGCTGCATCAGTACATAAATCTTTATTCATTTTGTTCTCATGCACAAAAATGAATGATTTCAAAAGATTATGAAAGTTTCTGCACATTTCTGCTATTTTTAATGTTTTAATTATTTTGCATTTCAGAATACTATTCTTAAAAATTTGAAAAAAAAAATCCAACAGTTTGGTTTGCTCACAAATGATATTTATGCACTGAAAACAATGTTTGTGGAGAAAGCATGGTTTGTGCAATTATTTTTTTCAAAAAATCTGTAAATGCAAAATATCTTGTTTCAATTGACCATTGTCTCAGAGGGTTTTTTTTTCTTTTTACCTGTTAAAACACCTTTTCTCAACCAGAATAAAAACAGGAATGCATGTAATCTTCACATCCCTGTATATTTCCTGGTGTGTCAAGCAGTTCAGCTAAGTAAGATTTTCTTAGACAAGAGTGCTCTAAGAAAAAGCAATCACCTCCTCCTAATGTAAGAAATTATTTGGTGACAACATTTTCAGCAAAAGTCTTTGTCTGATAAGAGAGCACTGTTGCTTTTTATATCATCCTCCCCTTTAAAGAAGGAAGAAAGGAAGGCACTTCTTCCTGTTTCTGTGTCTCTTGATAACCTCAGTTATTATCCAGAGTTCAATCTGACACAAGTCAAGGCCTCTGCTTCAGAGTCATTAAAGACCATAGGAACTGCTTGTTTGTGATTCTGTTTCTCATGACTGTGCTCTATATGGGAATACTTAGGAAGCTTTATCAGAAAACTTCCTTGTTGCTTCATAAGAAGCAGCTTTTAAAAATCCTTTATGTGAGTCACCACATGACTGTTTTTGGGAAAAAATCTGCATAGTTTGTAAGTAGTGTTTGCACATTTTCATAAAATGTGCAGTGTGAGAAAATTGTGATAACTGACACCTTGTAATAAAAGCATTGCCAACTCAGTGGATGAGTTGTTTGTGTATCTGTGATCATCTTGGCCTGCAGTGCTTGCTGTGTTATTGTCTGTGTGTGTACATGTTTGCGTGTGCATGTGTGCACACTTTGTTTTGTTGAAGATAAGGCATTGGCCAGTATTCTGCATCTTAAGTGAGCTCTCCTGGTGCACTCATCCCTTGCAAACCTGATTTAAACATTATTCATCCATGCTCTGATTCCCGACAGAGTGGATCTCCTTCTCCCCACATAGCTGATACCCGGTAAAGTAGATTGAGGAGGATGTTATGATCATGGCAATAGTGTTACAATAATAACTAACTAGAGACTGTGAATACAAAACTGTTACCTATCAGTAAATCTAGGTAACTGATAGAGATTCATGATCTCTACTCAGTCACAATTGTGACAGTATTGCATTCTGCTGGCCATCACAGCCCAGGTGAATTATGTTTCCGTAAGGTTAAGGGAGACTGTGCTAGGAGAGGTTGCTTAGCACACTTAACTAAATAACTGATCTAGAATACTGGCTATAATTTTTTTCAGAGGGAGTACTTTTATTTAAAATATGTTTTGTGTACAAATTGAAGAAACCATAACACTCTCACCTCAATTTGAAAACTTGTGGGCAATGTCTTTCATAGAGATTGGAGAATGTTCCACATGTCTGTGCTGAGACTGCCACTTTCAAGTAGAATCTTTGAAATGTGAGGTTTCTCCACATCTCTGGTGTTCCTCAGAACTGCATAGCAAGACTGGGTTATTTGATTCTTTCCCACCCATTTAGCATTTTTAAAAGAATCCAAGCAGGTGTAACTATGAGGTTCACTATAAGAAGGAAAGAACTGAATTTCTGTTTTCAACCTTTCGGTACATAGTTTGGGATATACATTGATCACACCAAAATGAAGCTCTTTGTTAATTCATTTTTCATGCAGTGGATGGATTTCTAGACAAATCCCAACTCCTTTCTTAGTGGTGTATTACTTTTACTGGACAGTTAATTTTTATTTTTAATTTCATTAAAATTAATTTCATTAATTTTAATTTTAATTTCATAACATTCCATAAAATTGCATGCAGACCTTGGAAATGATATTTTATAAATAATAACTTAATTTATAACACGTTTGTTGCTTTTAGATTTAACAAAGGGGGAAGCATGTTTCTTTAGAAAGAAAAACAATGCATGATAACATAGTTACTTTCTCCCACATAGTGAATAAATTTTTATTACTTCTACTAATTACATTTTTTCCTAGAGCAAGAATGTTTGGGGGGATTTCATATGTTTTTATATAAAAAAGGGTGATTTTATTACTGTGTTGATGAATCCTTTTTGGGAAAAAAAACAAACTAAACAGTGAGTTGCTTTTTAAAATGTACATCATTTTACTGTAAAGGTTGACAAGGTTGCCTATTTGACTACCAATGTTTTACTTTGCTCAAAATCGAGCAGTTATTGAAATTCAAAGAACCATTAAATATGCTAGACCATTTGCAAATATTAGCTTTAAAATTTAACAGTAGCAGCATTTTACTACTACTTACATTAGAATACAAATTTCCCTACAGACATTTACTTTTTTACAGTGAATTACTTTTAACAAATAATTGTAAGTCAGTAATGCCAGTAAATTACATTTATCAATCTATAACATGTTACAAAAACAATTCTCTTGTAAAAGTAATTTGATAAGTTCTGTTCTAATGATCTGGCAAAGTGGAAGATAGCATCCTTCCACCTAACCACATTCATCATATTATCATCTGCCTGACTCCTGGGGCTGGATATGGAGCCACCGCCCTTAAACACAGATATATTGGAGTAATGGCTCCTTTCCTCTTCTGAAATCCAGCTCCTTGCTTCCAGTCTCATGATAAGGGAAAGACTTCATTCATTTATTCATTCATTCACTTTCTGTACCAGATATTGTATCTAGCTATACCTTGAAGCAGTAAATAGTTTTGCATTTATATGCTGCAGGATGCAAACTTCTCTTTATAATTTGTTCAGTCGCATTGAATGTCCTAATTTTGATGCAAATGCAAAAATTAAAAAATATTTGGCACAACCTTGTTGCATCTGAAAAAGAAAGAAAAGAAAAGAAAAGAAAAAAAAAGAAAAAAGAAAAGCCACATCCCCCAGTTGTCCAATATATTTGCTTTTTAAGACATGATTCACTAACATTCAGAAAAGTCGTACAGCAAGACCTGCATGTACCCCAGCAGAAAAAAATATAGCTCATTAAACAAAGCAGAATGTCATCTGCAGATGAGTGTAAAATTAATCACATTTCCTTCCTATTATGACTGTTCAGCCAGAACTGCAGTTCTGCCATGTGGACAAATAAACTACTGCAGGTAGCTTGCAAAGCATACTTTGTTTTAATATTCTCAAACAATTACCGTATGCAAATATTACGTTTGAGTACGTTTGGTTTATGCTGCTGTGGGCGACACAGATTTGCCCTGTTTGACTTTACTAACTTGTTACACTTGATTTTTCAAGGTACTTATTGGAGTCAGTCGGTTAATGAAACTCCCAGTATACGCTAACAATAACAGTGAGAGCTGAACCTTGATATAGAGGCAAAAAAGGCAAATTAAGAGAGTCTGAATTCTAGCTGGAAAAGATGCATAAAAAGATTAAAAGATCAGAAGGTTGGAGCACCTTTTCTGCAATGCTTTGCTGAAATATATGACACTCCTTTTTTTTTAATTTCAGAGAGATGACTGCAGGAGGGCATGATTAGAGTTTTCACCAACATTTTAATTAACTACTTTAGAATACAAATGTGTCCAGCTCATAATGTCTGACTACATTATGAGCTGAACATCATTTCTCTGAGAAGTCCTTTATCTGACTCTGAATGTAAGACAGAATTCTGCATCCTCATGGTCAACATTCATGGAGACCAAGTTACTTTGTTGTTCCCTAAGCAAAACGTCTTTAGCATAGACCCAGGCCATTTCCACATTGTATTGGTTCCTGCTGACATTCCATTGTGATCCTGGAAATGCCTTTGCCAGGTTGGAAGCATGACGAGAATACTCCCCTCTGCACCCAGCCAGCACCCTGTGGAAGGGAGCATGAGAAATATGTGCCTTCCTTCCACAGCACGGCTGGCTGTGCTGTGGAAGGACACATGCCTTCCACAGCTGGGCAAGAAAGCATTGTACTTCTGCCCCTTTCTCATGGCTGGGGGTGATGGAGTGTTGTGCAATTGTGGGTGCTTAATGGATTTTTTTCTGTTAAGCAAATATCCCACAATTGCAATTAGTGGGGACAGGTTGACAGTGGGACCACAACGAAGTCATGCAAAAGCATGACCTGCGGACTGCTGCCATCGTGTCCCCATCGTGGGACTATGGTTACTCCACTGACATGCCCTGTCCCAGGGACTACAATTTTGATATCAAATATGGTCACCATGCCAGGGAGGTTGTCTGGATGGGCATGTAGGCAAAAACGGTTGAACAACTGAGAAGTAGGTCAGGCCAGAAAAATCTCCAGTCATGTAGCCCAAGGAGACCTCAAGCTGTGCAAACCCACAAAAAACAAAGGGTCCTCAGCCAAAGAGGAACCAACTTGAGAGGATTAGCATGTTTTCCCCAGGTTGAGCACCTGTGACTCCAGAAAAATCCTACAAGGATAGCCTCATCTACATAAATTTACACTACAATCCATTGCAACCGAAGATCCTGAAACATTGGCAATACATCATAAAAGCATCATGCAAACCAAGTTGCCTTTGATGAACAATCTTTCCTTTGCTATGACTATTGTCCTCCCCAGAAGAGGATTTTCTCTCATATTCTGCCCTACAAGTAGTCCTAATTTTTGAGAATTTCTCTGGAGAACTCCCTGCCACACTAGCAGACCATCACTCTGTTAGTTGAGTAATCCCCTCAACTGTTTTGTTTCTGAGTTCCATTTTGCTTGCTGTTTCCCAGACCAAGGACTTCAGGGTAGGTGCAGTATCACTCCTCTACAATCCCTTGCTATATCCTCTATCCATTTTTCACCTCTTTTCTTTTGCAATAGGCCTCATGTGCGTGTGTGAATGAGTGTGTTGGTGCATGAGAACATTTTTATTTAATAAAAACCATAAATTTGAACAGTTAGCCTGATTCTCTGTGATCGAACTCCATAAAGCTGGGCTCAAGATCCTTAATTACTCTGCCCTCTTTGCATTGCTACAGCAATGTTCATAGCTAATTTTCCCCACAAGTGATAATTTTGACAGGCATTGGGAATTCCCTAAGGGTCCCCCAGCAAGCAGGGTAACACTATGACATCATCCCAAAATGGCCCCAGATCTTACTTGAGTGGATGAGCATATCAACCATCAAGCAGTGTTTTCCCTGATGAGTGTAATTTTTATGTCTGCCAATAATCCCAATGGTTTCTTGAGACTGTTTTATAAGATTGCCATCCCTCACCCTGATCCATATCCCTCTCTTGCTCCCAGTTCTTTTTGTTTGAGGAATGGGAGTGAGATTAATTTCTAAGTGATTCTCAACCGTTTGTAGCACTGAGAACTAAAATGCAGAAGGAAGATAAGAGGCATTCACACAAGATCATCAGCATGCACATCCTAACATTACAAGATAGGAAAAATGAGGGTTTGAAAAAAAAGTTTGCAAATATTGAGATCATTCTTTGTGAGAGGCAGTGGAAATTCTCCATCATTTCAAGCAAGATAGAAATTGACAAAATATTGCTGCATGTGTGCAAGATAGAGAGAGGTAAAGAAAGAGAATTCAATATTTCAGAACTAGAGCTTAGAAATATTACTTTTTGAAGTACACCTACTTGTGGCTAAAAGACTTACGCTGCAATGGGAATAATAAATGCTCACTTCCTATAATTCATTGTGTGAGGATATCTGTGAAGATACATTGTGTGAGGATACAGCCCTTCCAGCATTTGAACATGTAGCATACATTCAAACATTCAGATGCCTTTCAGGGAAGTATGTGTGTGTGCATGCACATTCTCACGTATTGTAGTTCTGTCCTTACCGTGTGTAAGTTGTCTTTTTTTTCTTTTTCTTTTTTTTCAAAAATCCATCTATATGCAATTTTCACCTAATAAAAATATTGAAAAAAGGATCCGGAGCTCAAGAAAGTTACTTGTTGGACTAGTCTGGGAGCTGAAGTCCCCAGATTTAACTCTTTGGAGCTTTACTGGGAATATTCAAAGTCAGAATCACTACACAGAACTAACTTGATAGTAAGATGAGGAAGGATAAAAACTCTATTCTTTATACAGTGCACAATTAAAGTATGTAATTGACTGGTGTAAACTGCGGCTTTGTCATTGACTTGGGGTTGTTCAAAAGCGGTGACTCACATTTCAGGAAGTTAGGTGTATGAGTGCTTCACAGTTATGAAAATTCAAATGGACTTTCTATATTTTGGATACCTCTGAATATAGATCTACTTGGAGCAAGCAGCAAGGGAGCCGGTGTATGTACTACCCCATGATGGAAATGAGAGGCTTCCTAGATTGACCTAGAAAAATGGATAACTTTCCAAATCCCTCAGTTTACATGGCAGGCAGCTATTCTGGTTGAAGGATTCTGAGTGCAGTCTAAAAATAGCTCTGGGTGGACCATTGGCATTGAAATAAGGGACCGCCAAACAAAACTAAAGAGCTAGATCTCTTCCTGTGCATCTTCACCTGGCTTCACGCATGAGCTGCTTTTCTAATATATTTGCTCAGGTATCACCTGAGCAAACTAAGATTCTGCACAGGCTTCATCACATTGACTGGTTCTATGTTTCATTTCCTTTCTCGCTTACAAACTTTATTGATGGTTCTGATTAATTCCATGGCATTTATCAATGTGTAGAAGAACCTCTGGCTGTTTTTTTTCCCTCTTCTGTATCTTCTTCATCTACATCATCACCTTGATGTCTCACTGTGTCTATGACACCTGAACATATTTTGAGGTGCCTTTCAAGGGATTTAAGGAGATAATACAGTCAATTCAATTTAAGCCTCATCTCCCTGGAGACGCAAGAGAGGAAAAGACATCATGACTTCAAACGTGCAGTAAACAAAGGGGAAATGAAATAGGGATGGGAGATAGTTGCATTCTTTCCTGTGTGGTGTGGACTCACAGAAAGATGGCCTGCACATTGGGAAATAACTTAAAGAATATTTTGAGACAGAGGCCATTTCTGCACTACATTGTTATAGTGTTATCATTCTACTTTCAGCATCTTGTGGAATTCTGGGGTTTGTAGTTTACTGAGGCCAAAAAGCTCTCCAGCTAAGAATTCTAAATTCCCCTCCCTAAACTGCAAACCCCAGGATTCCAGAGGATGTTGAAATTGGAATAAAGGCACTGTAACAGAAATGGTTAAAGTTCTCTCTCATCATCAATTTTCCTTCTCCTCATCCTCATCTTGTTGTTGTTATTATTGTTGTTGCTTCTGCTGCTGCTGTTGCATATAATAAATTAGTGACAGTGATGAAAATGTGCATTATGTTATTCCTACAGAATACTAGGACTTCAGTTTTTATCAACAGATTAAACAATTGAGTAATCCATGTGGGGGAAGTACGGTAAGGCTGACAGTTGAAGCAAACATATTGGTATCCTCTATAGTTCTTACTATAATATAAAGAAAGACATTTATAGTTTCATTTAAAAAAAAGATGGTAAACTGTGTTTGTTATGTAGGTAAGTGAATGTAATGAGAGATAGAAGCTGTGGTGTCACAGCGTCATCCCATTTCTTTTCATTTATAAATGGCTTCAGCTTGTCAATATAATCTTTCTTCTTTAAATAGTATGATGCCTGCTCCCACCCATCCAAGTAGCATGTTACAAAATATCCAGGTGATGAACTCTAATTTCAAAGTTTATCAAAATATTTTATGGAAGAGCTTCCTATTGGGTCAAACCATTTACTGTACTGCTTTCAAAAAAAAATCTACATAGCACAAATAAAACAGTATAGTACATGGAAGTTATGGTTGTACGTATTTCAAACTGTATAGCAGTTTTGATCAGAAATCTCAAGGTATAGCTTTGACCAAAAGGGCAAACCTTTATACCTTTTTGAGATAGCGATACAGTTTGGTTAATTAGATGTTTGGATTGTAAGCCTCTAGGGAAGGATTATCTTCTTTTTTTCATAGACACATAAGCAGTTTTGAGACCCTTTCAGCTGTAAGGCAAGGTATTTATGCTATAAGGGAGGGAGGGAGGGAACCACACAAGAAAGAAATGGTTGGGCAATCTTGCTTAAGCCAGTTTGGTTGAATTAATTTTGGATCAGGATAAAACAATGAAAAAAGGACTCAAGGTAACAATAATGATCATATGAGCCAACATCTTTCATTGGCTGCAGCAAAAATCACCTTCATGCCTGTTTCCAAATCATCACTCAGTGACATAAGGAGTCACACAGCAGTAGTGTGTTGGGCACTGTAGCATCAAATCACCTACTTTCCTGTTCAAGGCATGAACAAATGTGGAAATCTGACATTAGTTGAACTTCAACCTTTCTTCTGATGAAATGATTTAACTAGAGACCATGCAGAGTTCAGATAAGCTCCCTCTCTGTCCCTACTTCTGAATCAGAGCTTTTGAGAGTTGCTTCCTCATCCTGCAGCCAGAAGCAAAGAGGGAAAAATAGAAGACTTTTCAGAAGAAATCTGTTTGTTTAAGATTTCTGGGCCGGTCCTGCAGACTGCTGATAAAAACCTGATTGGACTAAGCAAGATAAGTCACCAAATGTTTTCTGGATCCATATCTCTTCTGACCTAAACTCTAAGTCTTCTGAAAGATTCAAGTGCATAACTTGAAATTGCAAGCAGGAATATCAGTTTCACTCTCTGCTGTTTTTGTAAACCCAGACAGCAAGGCTCTGAAGTGACTTAACATTGAGTCTTATCCCTAACATGATGGAAAATTTGGCTCAGAATGATTTTGAAAGTATCCAATTGGAACTGCATCTTGAATCCAAACTGAAATTCAGAAATCAGAAGATTCTGCCTCCCGTTAGCAATCATTGGAAGCAACCCCCTCAAATAGACAGCTACTTACTTTCCTTTTCATGTAATTGCATGAAATTTCCAGGCACTGTAAGTCCGAGAGGAAGAAACTGTGACCTTGATCCTATTGCTAGTCTCACCTAGAGTAGACCCATTGAATCAATCAGATTTACCTATGTGTTCACTCACAATTCAACAATTGATTCTGTCTACTTTAGTTGTGACTAACCAATAGGATTCAGGCAATGCCTGCCACTTTCAGTCAAATAGATTTAGGTTCTTTGTGGTACCTACCATTCAGTATGATTTTACACACATACATACACACAAATAAGATCATTCACACACACAGACACACACATATATAATTTGAAGATCATGCATAATGACTTTATTGATAGAATTAGAATTACAGACACAGTTGCAATGCTATCAAGTTTCAGGCTGGGGCAGGTAATTTGATACAAGAAAAAAACTTCTATTTGAAAGTACCCAGGAAAGGCCTAGACTATTTGTAAACCATTGTTCAGAAAAGGACAGACAGCAGAGAGATAACCTGCAAAGTATCAGAAGAATATGCACAACAGTTTGTGTGAAAGGGCTTAATTATGAGGGATGGGGGGAATGGGAGCTTGGATAAATATGAGATACCTCATTATGGGTGCCATTGGTCATACTGATGCCCCAATAAAGGATACACACTAAATTTCTTGACTTTGATGAGAAAGGGTGTCACAATGCATCAAGACATCCTCTTGTAAAAATGGTCAAGCACTGGAAGATTTGTGTGGGGTGTGTGTGTGTGTGTGCACTTGCATGCATGCATTTCAGAACTTCTTTTTTGGGGGGCGGGGGAATTGTTTGCAAAAAAAACTTTTGACTTTGATGCAAACCTAAGATTTTTATTCAGAAAACAGCATGTTTGTGCAAAATACACTGTTTTCTGTACAGGTTGTTGTGTTGTTGTTGTTTTTTCAAAAAGGACAAAAAGCATGAAAAATCATCAAAATAGTCAAAAACTCTCATGGCTTAGTAGAGAGAAAACTTTATTATTGCACAGAGACTTATTCTTGCCGGCAAGAATGAAAAGATTTACCTCTCTTGTCCCCAGGCTAGAAAGCTGCAGTATCTCAGAAGGACAGGTATATGATCCTAGGGAAAAATGAAGATTCAGACCAATTGAAGGCTTTATAAATATTGAACCTCGGTGCTGATGGAAGAACAGTCATTTCACTGTCCCGTTCCATTTAACAGCCATGCTCTCTCAATAGTCACACAGCAACTCCAGTCTTCCAAGTTTTAGGGTGGTTCCATTTGAGTAAGTAATTACATAGAGGTACCATACTTGGAGTATTTAGGTCATTTCCACACTACACTGGTATAGTGCTATTATTCCACCTTCAACATCTTGTGAAATCCTAGGGTTTGTAGTTTAGGAAGGAGCATTTAGAATTCTCAGCCAGAGAGCTGAGCACATGGTGCACTGGGGTAGGAAACACCTCCATCATTCTTCCTGCCCTTCTGCATGGCAGGTACGTACAGAAGCATCACACAAGCGCACCGGCTGGTGACAGGAGAAGGGCGGGACTGAGATGACATCATGCAGAAGCCTTCGGACAGTCTCGCTCCTCTCACATCTGCATGCCGGGACACTCATTGTGCCAAAAGAGCAATAATGAAACATGAAGAGTGAATAGAATCCCACAGGTACAGCACTGAAAGAAGAGATATACTACTGAAGAATTTTGGTTACATAAGATTATTTCTAAAATAAAATAATGCTATTCTTTGGGGGGAAGTTTAATTTAAAAAAAATCTCAATTTTATTTTTAAATATGTGTCTTTTTTCTCCAGGTGGAACAGGAAAAGAATGAAGGTGGCATAATAGGTCTTGCTTTCTGCTTCTCCATTGACTAGAACACAAACCAGTGGGTTCAAATTACAAGACAAGAGTTTCCATGAAAGATTAGGAAGAACTTCTTGACTGAAAGAGCTCTTTAACAATGCAATAGGCTTGGATGGCAGCAGACTTTTTCTTTCTTTTTGGAGGTCTTTAAGGAGAAGCTATATGTCCATCTTTCAAAAGTGCTTTCGTTGTGTGTTTCTCCTTGGGCAGAGATTGGCCTCCTAGGGTTCCTTCCATTTGTATGATTTTATGATTCTATTACACTATTTGCTCTATATCCTTTTTTCCATTCTGTTTGGGAAAAAAATATGTCACTTAAAAAAAAAACTTTGCCATGGTTTTTTGTTTAAAAAAATAAAAAATGTCTAACATAACAAAAAAAAATCCTTTGCAAATGCATATGTAAAGGGCTGTCATATAGATGGTGGAGCAAACTTGTTTTCTGCTGCTTCTAAGGGAAGAAATCAAATTAATGGGTTCAAAGGAAGGAGATTCCAATTAAACATTAAGAAGTTCTCTGTGATAAATGGTGGAACTGATTGTCTCAGAAGGCAGTAGACACTCCTTCGTTGGAGGTTTTTAACTGAGTTTAGAAGGCCGCTGCTCAGGAATGCTTTAGCTATATATCACTGCACTGGCAAGGGGTCAGATTAGATGGCCCCTGGAGTCCATTCCAGCTCTATGACTTTATGAATCAGTATACCATGATTGAATTTTCAAGTCAGCAATGTCTCATTACTTAGATTTCTTCAACCCTGAACCCATTACTTCTAATGTCAAAAAAGGGCATATGCAATCAAGTCACACCATGCCATTCCTTCACTGAAAATAATGTTCAGTAAAAATATTATTTTAAAAAAAACTAAAGCAGAAAGAGAAACTTCTTAATGTCTGGCAATCATGAATTACTAAAAATTTCTCAGGCACATTTACTGCTCTGCTGAGCAAACTCCTCATTATGATGATAGGCTTTCTGCACTGGTACAAGAGAACTCTCCCAGCCAGCTGGTTGTCATAACTGAATTACAGAACAAAACCTCCTGGAAAAAAAAAATGGGAACAGTTATTCAGGCTGAAAATGAAGGGAAAATTAGCCATACTGAAGTATATAAAAATTATGATCCATGCAAATGAAAGGAAGTACTCATGCAGCAAGGTCCTTAATATGTTTACTCAGATGTAGGTCCCACTGGGCTCAGTGCTAGCAACTGTGTAGATAGGATTGGAGTCCAAATGGAAGGCTGTGAACACTTTGTTTAAGCTGTTCTCTTAGGTCTGTATGAAATTCAGTTCTATGCATGTTTACTTCAGTATAAAACGTATTGATTTAAATAAGGAGTCCCAGCACTGGACATGAGTAACTGCTTTAACATGTGCTCTTTTTGCTAAACCAAGGAAACCCAGGGCCCACTTTTCTCCTCCTGGAAACCTCCAGGGAATGTGCCGACTACCAAAAATCCCAACAAAACAAAACAAAACAAAAAATATAGATGTGGCCAGAAGTCTACTTCTGATTTTGAAAATGGTAATTTCTAAGAGATCATTGGAGCCCTGGACTCTGTTTAAATAGTGAATCCCTATGTATGGAGACTTTCAGGAGAGTCAGAATGTGAAAAATATCCATAACATAAGCATAGCTATTTATCTATGTCTTGAACATACCATATAAGCTGAAACAGTGGCAGATACAAAGTCAGCTGCACAAAAGTAAAATAGCACGGCCATCATGAAAGTATGTGAATGTACATTTTTACTACACAAACACAATGAAAGATCTTAATCATTTTTTAATCCTCAATGAAGTAAGAGAGTCTGGACACTCAAGACAATTAATGAGAAAATGGAAAACAAGATTCTTCACACTTTGGTACTTTTTTCCCTTAAAATTTATTTGTATTACAATACATTTTTAAAACATTTTGCTCTAATTATAGGTTTTGAATATATTTCAAGGACAATCTCATGCAGACTACATCATAGTTATCTTGCTAGAAAGTTATTGTCATAAACAGTCCTGGTCAAATCTGTCTTCTCTAGAAAGTGGTACAGCTGGTTCACCAACCAGAGTAACCCTATCTCAAGAGAGACTCTAACCATTACTGGCTCGATTAAAGAACATGTATGCACATGCCATAAATTGCTATTTTAAGATGATGCAGTCTGCAATTTTTAAATAATATTTTTTTCTAAAAAAAAATACAAGATGATATAAGTGGGTGGGTGTCAGCAAAATATTACTATCTCACTGCCCACTTCTGGCAGCCCCAGCTGCTCTGTGGAAGGCCTCTCCTTGTGGTTAGAGTCTTTCTTGGGACAGGGTTACCATATTCAACTTCCTCAAATCCAGGATCTATATTGCACCTTGTGCAAATTATTCGTATTATGCAAATAAAGCATATTGATTGTTGCTTTTTCCCCTCCCCTAGCAGACCCCGATATATGATATGCTGGCGGCTGACTCCAGGTCTATCAATAAGACTCAATATATGAATAAGAAAGACATAATAGTATTATATTTATATTGTTTATTATTTTAGCTTTCCCTGCATATTTTGGATTAATGGAAATAACTAAAATTTTTAAAAAAGAAATAGCTCAGGCAGTTTGTCTGTCTGGAGCTCTGCCACAAGCCTCGAACATATGGACTGTAACCACAAATTTCACTGTAAGCCATACAACTTCCTGGCAAAAGAAATGGAACAATGTATGACCAGGGAAACCATCTTAGAACCACAATAACCCAGAGCTGGTGATTTGTAAATTGTGACTTAGCTGAAGGTTAGCCTTACTATTAGGTAGAATGACGTAGCTGCCCTCATTCGACTAATGCTGGATTGTGATGTGGTACCAGCAATCACTTCTCATTCATGTATCTGTGATTACAATTTCCCCTGACCTCTAAGCCATCCTCTAGATCAACTTGGTTCCTGTTCTCTTCCTGGCCCAGGAGAAGGTAGGACAAAAATACTCTCTGTGCTTCCTAGAGGGTATTTGTGGGCATTTGGAGGTTGAAGATAATACTCTGTCTTGTTATTGTCGCTGGTAAGATTCAAATACTAATTGGATTCTGCAAGTCTGGATTGGGGCAGAGGCTGTGATTTTGTTCTTTGCCTCAGGCAGACTCAGAGATTCCTTGGGCTAAGCCTTCTAAAAACTCTTCAGGGTCAGGCTTGCTCGCTAGTTTGAGCTAGCTTTTCTCTGCCCTGCTGAGCTACAGGTGTAATAAACAAATTACCACAAATCTAAACATGTGCATTCCCTAAAAATATGGAGGGAAGTTATAACTGACAACTAAATGAGGCAGAGATATACAGCTTTTGAAGAATTTTTTTAAAAAAATAAAACCACTTAAACAGACAAGCTCCTACTTGTCAGAAAATTTGTTCTGAGCAAGAATAAGTTCATCAGGAAGACTGTGGCATTTCTTAAACAAGTGCAAAAAAAAAAAAGATGGAAAGCAAACAAAAACAGAACCACTAACATCCTCTTTCATATTCACTGGCATTTAGAGCATTCATTTGGAAACGAACCACCTTAAACTCCATCTGGATTGAAGCCAAGCTGTTTCCGCCAAGAATAAAAATGTCATCTCTACAAATTTACAGTCCTCCCACACCTAAAGAAAAGAAAAATATGCCAGCTAGTTTTTTTTTTTTAACAGTTTGCAGTTCTTGACCTTACACAGTAATTTAGAGATGCTGACATGCATTGGTACTGTTGAAAATAGACCACTTCCCAGTATCCCTGAAACAAAAAGATCGCACCTCTGTTGTCCAGCAACTATTCTCATTGTGCAGTGTCCAGTTTTTAACACTTTAGTTTAATAAAAGGGAGGCATACATGTGTTAAATCAAGAGTGGGAACCATGGGCCTTTTCACAAGATACGATTATAGCACGATAATTCAACTTTTACTGTCACAGCTGCAGGCTATGGAATCCTGGAGCTGTTAGCCCAAAACATGGGTGCCACAAGGGCCCACCAGCAATGCCAGTACCTCCATTCAAAAAGTGGGGAATAATTAGCTCAAAGTTGTAATTAGAGATGGGCTTTTTTTATTGCTACTTATCCACAGTTTGCATGAGGAAACCTGGAAACCACCATTTTAGAAAATGTCTATTGTTTCTTGGTTGTTGTTGTTTTTCTTACAATTTAAAGTCTAGTATTTCTTATGGATTATATTTTTCTTTTTTCTTTGTTTTTTTTTTTTAAATTTGTTGCAATTTGCTGGGATTTTTTTCCTGTTTTTCTGGTATGTACTTTGAAAATGTTTAATAAAATATTCAAAAATACAAGTTTATATGAAAATCTGGATATTATTTTTTTTACTAGAATGCATGACTTAAATTTTTACAGCTTATAATTCCTTTACAACATATGCTTGCATATGAGAGGAAAACTGAAAACTGTTGACTGAAGGTACTAAAGACACTGAAGGTACTGAAAACTATTGACACATTAATTTCACAACACCCAACAAACTGTACGTGTTATGTTGTGATTGCCCTTTCATCTATTTCCATCAGAGCTTAAGTCTGATATAATTTGAGCACTCCGGTGGCATTAGTTATGTCTGAAGAATCATTTGCCCTACCATGTTCAATTTGAATATTCTTGCACACTGTTTCTGTGCCAAAGGGATTCATTTACTGTATAAAATTGTCATTTTTTTAACCCCCCACTTCCATATCCAAAGTAATAATGTCATCTCAACCACATTTCCCTGAGAGAATTACGTAAAAATCATTAAACCACAAAATCTACCAGAATTGTCTTATATTATATTGGCATCCATTCATGAAACAATGAGCTGCCTTGGGCCCTATTCCAAGAGAAAGGCACAATAAAAATAAAATAATACATAAATAAATTCATCTGTTTATCATTTTTTTAAAAAGCAAATGATCATTTTGTCTTGAAAAATTAAACTCAACAGCCATAAAAGATAAGAAGACAAAATGTCCTTTAATTACCCTACTTTTTGTTGACATAAAGTTAGATTCAGTAGAACAATTTCCTACTGCCACTTGCTAAGCTGTATGACCTTGAGGCCTAGGCTGCTGAGTTTGTTGGGATGACACAAGGCCACATTACATGACCTTCAAAAGTTGGTCAGCCATACTGACCTTGCCTGTAAGGAGATGGCATCAGACAGGGACTTTTTGCACTGCCTGAGTGACACCATGGAGACCTTGTCACATCCCAAGCATACACTGAAGATTATGGTTGCTATGAAGGCAGACTTGCAGGTCTGGAAGCAATTTCTGGACTCCTTTAATAGGGATCTCCTTTTTACAGAAGACACCATCCTAAGGTCCTAGGATTTCCTAGGATTTGGAGTCTTCTTTAAGAGTTCATAGTATGCAGCTGAATGGACACAGAAGTTGATTAAGGATGAGATCACCCATGATCTCTCCTTCTTGAATCTTTTCCTATCCTTGAGGTTGGGCCTTAGGAGTTTTCTAATTCTTTGGTCCACTTTTGGTGCAATAACTGGCTGAAATTCAGGTAATAAATTCCAACCTTCAAGTCTGCTAGAATCATCATGCTACAACTCTCAAGATCAGGGTTTGCATCACCACTCAGCCATGGAAATCTACCAGTTGATTATAAGTAATTCACACTGTTTAAGCCTCAGAAGAAGCTTTGTATCAACAAAACCCTGAGTGATTAGGAGGCATTCTATCTTTTCTTCTGCTAGGGGCATGCTCTCCACACAAACAAATCTTGCCGTGAATACCCTGTAATAGGTTCACCTTAAAGTGGCCATAAGTTGGAAATGTCTAGAAGTCCCATAAGAACCACAACACATTTGGGTTTCCCCAAAATGTTGCCTGAGGTATAGCATGTTGTCCATTGCCTGACTGGGGACCAGGATAGAAAATGACATCTCCAGAGCCCTAACTTAGAAACAGATGGAGATGTTCTGGCAGTTGGCACCTAGCACTGAGCCAAAACTGAAATAATTATGGTCATGCTTTGGAATCTTGGATGGGTGAGGTTGCATAAGTAGTAAGTACTGGTCTTGCTCCATGTACAAGATCCAGCTATAGCAGGGCACTTACAGAACTCCCTTCCTTCCATCTCTAGGTAAAATTTGGCAAAGCCAGGACCATCTCAGTGGAATGACGTGAGGGGTTTCTCTGAGGAATAGGCACTCATGTTTATATGTCCCAAACTAGCTACCACAGCATTTGAGGTCAAATCAGCAGGCTATAAAGATGCCATCAATGATTTTTAGTTCAAAAGGAAGCTGGAGGGATGACCCAGGGAGACTGGCATAGCTGAAGACACAAAGATTTTACTCTTCTTGCAAATACTCAGTGGCCTATAGATCATTTGCTCTTTGCTATGCAAGTCTAAATATGAAACTTGTCTTTTTTTTCTCCCATGCCATTTCTCTAGTGGCCTTTTTCCATGCTGCTTCCCTAGTGGAGCATCCAGAATTAGTAAGTTAGTAAAAGCAGCTATTGAATGAATGGTTGGTCCCTGGAGTGGTATGTAGGGTTATATAGGGTGCAAGTGTTAAGAAGGGGATTGGCCCTTGGTGTCATCTCTGCATACATCTTCCTTTGAAGTTTGCCATCTGAGTTGATAGGGTCTTTCCACTGGCCTGGGAAGAAATAGACTGCATTGGGGCCCAGGTGGTTTGCCATGTAATGGGCAAGAGGAGGTTGGGATGGAGCTCTTACCCTCACCATAGCTTGCACTAGGGAAAGGTTTAGGGGACTGAAAGAGAGGGAGCCATAAACAGTTCTAATAAAATGTGACCCAAGTTTATACCTCATCATTGTTTTCTTGCCTCCTTATTTTGTGGGATCTACAATAGAGGATACCATCATCTGGAGCCAGAGGCATTTCTATAACTCACTCTCTACATCCAGTTCCTTGGACTGTATAGAGTGAACTATGAAATAGGAAGTCTTTCCATGTCCTTCATTGAGTTTGGACATGTCTATCTGTGTGATTCTACTCATCATCTGTCAGAGCTAGCCCTGTGCAAAAGAGACTAGAAACATTCCATCAAGCACCTCAGCTGTGCACCTTTCCATATTTTTGAGCATCAGCTGCCTCTGTAGCCAACACATGTTTCAAAACTGATTAAACAATAACAGAAGGTTTGCAACAGTGTTAATAAATAAATGACTCATTCAATTTTCTGCTACTCTTGAGGGGGACTGCACAATTTGTTATATTTGTTAGCCTTCCCAGCAACTGCCAGTTTTCAAGAAAAAAAATCCTCAGATCCCAAAGGTTTCTTTCAAATCATGTGGCATGCTTATTTCAAAGATTCAGGAGTCTGCTCACTTTCCCCTCACTTGTAATTAGCAGAATCTTTCCCTTCTCTAGCCTGAGACAGCAGTCAGAGGAGGGGGTCATTGTTAATGCCACACCATGAAATATTGTAGGATAATAATAAGCAGAATAATATATGTAGATAATATTGATGCCTCTCCTGAGTTATAGATGCTTTGCTGACTAACTATGGAAATAGATACCAACCAACACATCTGGGTTGAATATGGGCCACATCATTTAACAATTAACCGATTTAATCTTTAAAGATATTTAAACTTGGCCATATAAGGGTGATGGTTTCCCTGAAAACAAATCCAAAAGCCCACCTTGAACCCATCCCTCAAATAGTGTCACCTGATCAGGGTATAAATTGTAACAAAACAAACAGTTTCTGGAGATTAATGGGGCTGGGTCCTTTTAGGAGATATGGGGCTTTTCCTGCCCCCTCTCCCATTTACATGTTTGCTAATCCTTGTTGTTTCTTGTTTATTTTTCTCCCTCTCACCCCCCCCCCCCGGGGACAGTTCCAACAGGGATAGAGACCTCCACAGACCTAGTAGTCAATGTTCGTATTTCATAGGCAGCATGTACATATACCCTGAACCCCAAATTCCCCAAAAGCAGCTTCTGTTGCTGCCCCTAGGTATCTTGTGAATACACTGGAGCATTATCTTGGGCTTTCTGCACAATATGACCACTGTGTGACCATTTCCCTTGGTCTGGTCAGGCAGAGGTCATAATCTGGATCCACAATTGTGACTGCATCTAGCCCCATTTGAAGGCAGGGTTAATTGCTGCCCTGAAATGGAAAGTCTCATCATAAAAGAGCCAAGAAGGTCCAGAAAAAAATATACATTAGACCCACATATAATACAAGGGATCAATTCCAGGACCCAACACATTATGTTATTTGCAACTATAATGTGGAACACTTTTTTTCTTATCTAAAATGAATGAGGAAGGTATTATGCCAGAAAATGTCACTATTGACCTTCTGATGTGCAGATGTAATCAGAAGATGAAATTTCATCAGAAGGGGTCCTGGATTGTAGCACCAGGACAATGTGGATGGTTCAGTGTTAGTACTGTAAGCAGACATTGTGGATGATTGGGTATCAATGTCAGGAGCAGATGATGTCAATGGCTGAAGAACCTCAGCTGCTGAAACCTTTTGGAAGAACATTATAATGGGAAGATGTTGCCTTTTCGTTTTTGAGATTATAGTCCTAAAATGATTTTGTGGGTAACTTTAATACTATGTTGCATTCAAGGACCATATTTCATGATTTTGTCCTTTAATTTCTGTTCAAGTTGAAACACTTCAGCAAACTTTTCTAATGTCCATATGGCTGTTTCTGTTTTTGATCCTTCCTCTTCCTCTAAAGAGCTCTTAACAAGTTCTGCCAGTTCCTCATCACTTAACACTTCCTCATGCCCTTCAAGATGCTCCTCAACTTCCTCACCCAGCAGGTCAGAAAATCCTCTGCCACCAAGTTGTCTTGCTGCTTCAATTATTCTTCTAACTTCTCCATCGATCCTAGGGGCTCATGAAAGTCCTCCACCATGTCACTTCATAAATCCCTTCAGCAGGCAGTTAACAGCTTCTGGTTCTATTTCATCTAGTGCAGCTTGGACAAATGTTATTTTATGAGCAATTGAGAACAATTTCCAGCACTTAATTGTGTCCACATTAGGGTCTACATCAATTGCTGCTACAATGTGCTCAAAAACCAGGTGGGTATACATGGTCTTGACAAAACAATTGACTTCCTGGACAAGGAGCACAGTCAACAAGATTTCATTGGGAGGCAAGAAGACAACATCACCGTTTTAATTCTCATACCAAACAGATTCAGGATGGCCAAATACATTGTCTACTATCAACAGGACTTTAAGTGCTGAACTTTCGTTCTGCAAATATTTTTTTAACTTTTGGGATGAAGTATATATGAAACCATTCAGTACACAGTGTAGGCTGTCACCTACACCTTCCTATTATGCTGCCACAATATGGAAAGATAAAGCTTATTCTTGTTTTTAAGAGTGCAGATGTTCTTCAATCTGTACGCTATGCCTGGTTTTATCATATGTCTTGCAGCACTTCAACATAGGCCCAGAGATAGCCTGTCTTTCCATGCTTTTTCCACTGGTTCCATCTTTGCAGTTTTATGAATGTAGTTTCTAGTGGGTATTTTTTTCCCCAAAAGAGCCCTGTTTCAATGTAATTGAACACCTGTTTTGGATGGTATCCTTTCTTCTGAATCATGGTAGCAGCTTCTTCTTTGCCAGACATAACCTCTTTACTCAGTTTGACATTTTCTGTCAATTCCTGTTTCTAAATCTGTGCAACAAACCCTTACTTGCAGTAAATGCCTTTGTGGCACTCGTTCCAGGGGATGCCCTGCCTTTTTTGTACAGCCTCAATGATTTCTGGCACAATGTCATGTCACAAATGGGAGCATGTTTTATGTTGATGTCTTCCACCCATAAATTTAAGGCCCTTTCCTTTTTGGTCCTCTTCACTTATTACACACTCTGCAAGTCACTTCTGCAATTTCAGGTGCCATAGCAAAACTACCATGAATTTGTTTTTCCCTTTTCACAATTTCATGGATAGAAGTTTTGTTCTTTCCATAGATCTTAGCAACCTCAGAACAAAATTTGTTTTCCTTCCTTATCAGGTCCAGAACTTTCACCTTCTCACTTAAAGAAAGCACCTTTTGGCTTTTATTTGGTGTATCTGGATTGTCAGCATCATCACTCTTGCACTTTGGGGCCATTATTCAGCAGTAAGACCATTTCAACAGCAATACCCAGGCAGCAGTACCCAGAAGCATCAGATACCACAGGCACCAAAGCATGAGCAGCACAAGGTAGTAGCAGCCAGGAGCACAAGATATCACAAGCAGCACAGCATGAACAGCATGGGGTCGCAACATCCAGGAGCACTGGCTACTATGAGAAGAGCTATAAGAAGAGCTTCCAGCATGAGGTAGTAGCAGCAGTTAGGAGCACCAGATACTGTGAGAAGAGCTTACAGTATGACACAGCAGCAGCTAGACACCAATCAGCTCAAGCAGCACTGGAAACCAACATTTAATTGAAATCATGAATATGCATTAAATGCTGCCCTATTGTTCAGAGGCTCATTAAATGATGCCAGCCTGTTAAGTCTGCACCCTAGCAAAAAACAAAACAGCAACAAAAGAAACCTCCAGTGTGTATAAAAACAAACAAACAGACAACCAGTTCATTCAAGTCCTATCCACTCTGTGCTTCCTCAATTCTTCTTTACCCTTCTCATCCAATCCCTTCTAGCTTTCCCCTCTAATTCTTGATAAAGCAGGATATAATATATATATCGATATATATTGATGTATATATTGATCAATATAATCACCTCACAATATCTTATCCTGGTGGACTACAGCAAGGTATCACCTAACAGGAGTGTGAGCTTTCCATAAGGCATGGTTAAACACAGAATAGTATTGTAAGTACAATAGGAGAAAGGGGCCATAGCCCCCCAATTCCCAGCTAGCAATGGCTATATAGATGTTATTTGGCAGAAAAAATGTACCAAGGAGCCCAGTCAGGCTGCTCTCATGTCCAAGATGATTAAGTAGAGATTCCAACCATTCAAACCACTGCTAGTAGTTGCTATGTTAGGCTGTTCAACAGGAATGCTCCCTGGTCTCCAAGGCCAATAAGCCTCTGTGACCCCACCAGTCATGTCAGTGACCACAACTGAACAGAGTTGAATTATCAGGGTCTCTTCAACCTCCTAAAATCTGCATACAATGCCACTGTTGCTGAATCACCATCCTCATCTGCTGCAGGGGGTCCTGGTGGCTCTTCCTGTCACCTTCCTTTCTCTAAGGTATCAAGGACAGCCAAGATTTGATCTGTTAATTTCCTATTAATTGATCCCTTAACTAATCCCTTAGCCATCTTTTTGGGATTGGCTCATCAACCTGGTCTAGGGACTTGAGCCTAGACAAGACAGCCATGAAAGTACCACACTGTCCCTTGTCCTCAGATGAGGAGGATAGTTTAGGAGGTGGACACTTCACTAATTTCCTTTTAGTGGGACCATTACTTTTGACTCCCAGCCTCCTTTCTTCAGATCCATACTGCACCCTCTCTACAACTGTAGTCTTAGTTCAACAGTCAAATGACTCAGGAACCAGTAAGCCTATCAGAGACTCAACAACTCAGCCCCTATACAACTGGGACCTGGATGCCCAAACTGGGACCTAAGGGCCTACAGAAGTCTCCACAAGTACTATAGGCCTAACCTGGGCTTAACTCAGGGTTGGCAGGTCTAGCACGCTGCAATGTGACCCCTGGCCCACTGAAGGCATAGCCCAGGGCCTATAGCCTATGGCCTATGGCCTCCTCCCAGACTCAATTGGGCCTAACTGCTCCATCCTATTCCCCCAATACTTCCTCAGGCATGATGTGGCCTGAATGCACCAACCACCAATTACTCTTGGGCTGATTGGACCTTTACCAGGCCTAATTGACCAGCTGCCCAGAGATAACCCTCACAAAGGGACAAACTGGGGACTATTGGGACCTACATTGGGGCCTACAAGTGGCTACCACAGTCTTCTCCAAGGCCGGACTGGGGTCTAATGCTCTGCCCACAGTCAGCTCAGCACTTCTGAGGTGCGATTGGGACCAGTCACAACACCCACTGCATTCCCATGGCCTGGTACACACAACCTAAGGGTCAATTGGAGCCTAGATGCAGTGATCTCAGCCTTCTTATAGTTCCAGTTGGGGACCTAGCCATCACCCCCACACAACCCACCACCTTTCCACTTCTCTCAACTAAGGCTGAAGGATGATCCAGCTCATACAGCAACAAGGCCTAAAATTTTCACTGTGAAGCAACTAGACCCACTTGCTCATCACCCCTCCTAGGATGGCTGATGCTCCAATGTGCATCCTACAATGACATCCAAAAAAACGGGGAGAAAAGAGAGTGGCAGGATATTGTAAGCCTACCAGGTCTATTGTTACCCTGATTTCTGGGGTTCCTTGGGGGACACCTCAGTGTGCTCCACATGATGGGAAATGGAAACTAGCCAGAGCACAAGCAATAGCAATGCAAGAGGCAGGGTAACCTAGCGGGCTCTTTTTACCCAGTGTTTATGGGGTCAGACCAAGCCAAAAACCAAACAAGAATGTCCAATAAATTTTATTGAATGCAAGTCTCACGCTCCAACACAATCACGCACATGCGCACCCAAGAGCTACTAAGAAACAAAAGAGAAGAAATTGGATAGGGGGGAATTGAAGGGGTACAGCTGGGATAATACTGCACCTTTTCCTGAAGTCCTGGGTCTGGGAAGGCAGCAGAGAAGTGGGGCTCAGCACAGAGAGGGCTGAGGGGATTACTCGACAGACAGAGAAATGGTCTGCTGGGATGACCAGGAGTGATCCAAAGAACCTCTCAAAACTGGGACTATTTGTAGGGGGGAAAGTACCTGGAGGACTAATCCTTTCCTGGGGAGAACAATGGGTGTTGGAGTGATAACGAAGCTCCACAATGGTAATTTCCTTTGCATGATGAAATTACAAGGTGTTGCCGAAGTCTCAGAATTTTCAGCTGCATTTGTTTGTGGTGTGACTTTATGTAAATGGTCCTTGCCTGATGGAATATTTGCTCAACTTGGGGCAAGCATGCTAATCCCCTCAAGCTGGCTTCTCAGGGGCTAAGAACCCTTTGTTTATTGTGGATTTACACATCTTGAGGTCTTCTGGGGCTATGTGACTTGGGATTTTACTGGCTTGACCTGGTTTTTGATTATTTGACCATTGCTGCCTACGTGCCCATCCGGGTGACCTCTCAGGCACATTGAATCATATTTTAATATCAAAATTGTAGACCCCGAGATAGGGTTTACCAGTGAGATAACACTATCCCCGATGCTGTCCGTTGCTGCAAATATCACCATGCCTAAGATTATGCAGGACTCTTTCCCACTGGAGGCCACTAAATGCACCTCTCCCCAGAAAGCTGTGTGGCAGGAATGAAACCAACTTGCAAATATATAAAATAGTCCTCACAACAAAACTGAAGGTGGATGTTATTGACCTTACACTATTCATCCCTTCCCTTGTTTTTCAATATGTTACATTTTCCCAACTCTACCTTTTCTGATTTCAAACACCAAGGAATTACAAGATTTTAATATCACTTACATTTAGGTTTTCTGTATATTAATTTTTCTATTTTGTTTATTTTCTTTAGGATACTGTGGCCTATGTTCTATTGGTAGTACCAAACAGATAAACCCATTGAATCAATTGTGGAATGGTAAATAATAATTTATGTTAATCTCATTGATTAAGTGGGTCTACTCTAGATGGGGCTAGCAATTGATTTTAGGCTTGTGGCTGCAATCTTTTTTCTATATTAGCAGGGGATAGATTCAATTGAACTCTGTAGTATTTATTTCTGAGTATATATGAATAGGATTTTATGGTGAAATTAATATCCTACATGGAGATATAGAAATGATTTCTAAGGGTGAGCTTATCAGTCATATTAAGAACAAAGCTATCAAAGTGAGACTTATGTTAATCAATCTTAACTTAAATCCAATATATTTCAATGTGTATATTCTAAACAAGACCAGATCTGGATTTAACCCTGTGTGTTTAACCACATACAGGAGGGGTGGTAGTCTTACAAAACAATCTTTAGTACAAAGACATATATTGGAAGGCTTTTAGTTACACCATCTGGAAATCAGTAAAGATATATCAACAGCCTAATCACCCTGATACCTAAATTTTGTCAATGCCATTTCTTTTTTCCCTCTGGAATTCATACAGATGCATTGCCAGAACATGACTTCAAAGACATGCCCTCAACGCTGACAATAAAGATGCAACAGTAGCGCTTTGAACCAAATAACTAACCATTTCCTGCTTTATTCTATTTAATAATAGGATTGGCCCTCACTAGGAACTCAGCATTCCCCTGTGAACAAAGCCCTACTTTGAATGTAAGTAGACTTTTGCATATCTAAATGGAACTGTGGTGTATTTAGCCTTATATACAAACAAATATACCTCAAAATATTCTTAGCTTATCAGGAGTTACTGTTGACATTTGTTAAATAAAAAGTTCACACAGGGCAACTGAGCTTTCAGAAACAAGGCAGAATGCTTTATTTAAAAACAATAACAAACAAGCATCTTCTTTCCCTCATTCTTCCTGAAATGTAGCTACTGTCTTTTCAAAGACATGATATCAGGAAAAATGATGGTGCTGTTGTCATATCAACCACATTAAATAATATAAGGAAAAGGAAGGGATTAGGAGACAACATTTTTCAAATGATAAGTTCATTTAGCATGTTCACAGGAAGAACTCTTGAGAAATAAGAAAAGAGGAATATGTTGAAATAGAAGCATAAAAATCTAGACAACATGGTTACTATAGTAACTGTCATTGCAAAGGTGTTGTTTAGTGACTGTGTTCTTGAATGGATAAATCATTTTCATTAGGCTAAGGTGGATCTTTAGACCTCACAGGAAGTACAAAGAAGGTTACTGACAAATATTTATATCATTATGGATCCATACCCGGACAAACAAATTCACAAACAGGCATCATAAAACGACAGGTCCTGGGAATTGAGAACAGCTGTGCTGAAGGGAAACAATGCTGTATAAGAGCTCTGATTCCTTTAATGAAAGCCAATGAAACTGTATGATAAAGCAGCCATGATTCCATCTTCAACTCACATCAAGGAGTTTAAGTGGTGTTTTATGCAGCCTATCTCAAAACATTACACCACAAGATGAAACTTTCTGTTTTGAAAATATAGCAATCAAGGAGACCACCTTGTTGGCTATATATGCTACCCGGGACAGTACTTATCTTATTTTTAGAGACTTAAAAGAAAACCACACTGAACAACTGCAGCTGGTTTTCTTTTCTGGCAGTGTGCGGAGGAGCTTCACCTACAACATTGCAGTTTCTCAGAGCTAAGGAGGAGACAAAAATTCACAAATACTGACAATTATAGCAACACCTCTAATTTCACTAACTTACAAAACTGCTGTGTTTCTAATATAATATAATATATACAAAGAGAAATCAGAATTCAGAAATACAGTGAATGATTTATGTCCAGAAAGCCCCAACTTCAGTCCTGGGCATCTTCAGTTAAAGAGATGTCTGTGATGTGAAAGGCCTCTGCTTGGAACTCTAGTGAGTAGTTAGTATTCGGTCAGAAATGTCCTACATCCCTTCAAACAGGAAAAAGGGCAATCAATAAAACCCTTTAGTGTTAGACATATTGTTAGCCTATATAGGGCCAACCTAGCCAGGGCAGTGGCATTCACAGTTGCTGTTTTGTGCCTATCATATTGTGTTATACAGCAGGGGATGGGCTTTTTAAAATCACAATGTGCATGTATGGAAGGACAACCGAACTACTCCTTTTTTTAAAGAACATCATCTTAGACCATTTCCGCACTAGACTGTTAATAGCACTATGATTCCACTTTCAACATCCCATGGAATCCTGGGATTTGCAGTTTCGGGAGGGGCCAGCTGGCTGCAGTACCGCACACTTGACTTTGGGAGGTAATGAGGTCATTTGATGTTCCCTTGCCTTGGGCAGACTGGTATCTTGGTTCTTAGAAAAGTTTGTTGCTGTTCTTTGGAAGACTAAATGTGAGAAGGAGCTATGCAGTCTCAGGAACTATGGCCATTTCTGCACTAGAGTGTTATAGCGCTATGATTCCACTTTCAACATCCTATGGAATCCTGGGGTTTGCAGTTTCGGGAGGGGCCACATGGAATCATAGTGGAATCATAGCTCTATAACACTCTAGTGCAGAAATTGCCTATATTTATGAAGCTGAATATCTGTGGGAGAAATCTAGGCCATGCCCCGTGTGTGTTGCAACACACATACACAGCCCTCATTCAGGTAGAGCCCTCCATGAGTGGAGAAAGAATTGATAATGAGAAAGTCCTACATGTGGAATAACATACAAGGGGGAAAGAACCAGAAAGGGGCAACTTGGTCGCCTTCAGTTACAAGGCACTTCCAAGTCAGTTTATCTTTTCATGTTGCAATGCTGTGGTTCATGCTTACAGGAAGGACTTGGCATTGAACTCAGCAGGGCTTTCATTATGCTTAGGCAGAGAAAGTAAACCATCTCTCCCCAGACACATAGTGGATCACAAGCATTCTCAAACTTGAGCATGAAGAGCTGCATAAACTGGCCTTCCCAGTCACAATTAGCTAGCTCTTTTGAAGAGAGACTTTTAGCAGGGTGAGATGAATACTTTGATGCTGGATACAGGATCTTTTTTTAAAAAAAAAACTAACCTTTTTTCTTTTTCTTTTTTTTTTGATAAGCACTAGGGGAAACTGTGAACAGAGTGAACTCAGTTCCACCTTCGGTAGCTGAAAGCTTTAAAAGACCTCATTAAAATTTACTCAGGCCACTTCTGTAATCCTTAAAGAGGAGGATTATTTTGAGTTCTGTCTTCTGGCTTTCTCAATGAAATTGAGGTCCTGTTATTCACATAATATAATAAGCCACACCACATCTCATAGCCCTTCATCATACAGAGGGAGTCTCTGAACAGTTTACAGGGCTCTTCTTTGTACAGGATCTCTTTGATGTATATTGTTGTGTTGATCTGCATTATTAGATTTAATTCATCTCATGTTTTTATTTATGTGGCTCTTCCTCCCACCCTTTCCCAAAGGCCATAAAACTATACTTGCATCAGCTTTTGCACAAGGATATGACACTGACATACAAGAGGCCCTGGGAAAAGGGATGAAAGGAATTTCATTGGAAAAGAAGATTCAAAGCAGAGGTGAATCCCACCCTGGACTGGCTCAAAATATTTTGCTGGTTGAAGTAAAAGAAAAGATGACCCACTACGTGCTTTCAATGTGCAGAAGTGGTCCAGATAGCTTATTGAATCTTATTTCAGCATGACACAGGACAGCATCTTCTGCAGCACCTAAAAACATCTGATTACCTAAGGGGTGTAAGACACTCCTAGCTTTGTCCAACAGGATTTTGAGACTGTTCCATGTTTCCTCATGCTGTTACTGCAGGTACCTTTCTTAGGCCCTTTCCGCAACTCACCTATTTTTGGTGCTGGGGTGTGGTGCTCGCGCGAGCAGCCTCTGGAGAGGGGCTCTTGCTTCCCTGCTTCTTCAGCTCCACACGAGCTTCCTGCTCACACAAGAGCCCCGCCTCTTCCTTTCGCAGTGCAGCCTGGGACCTTCCCAGGTTGCACTGGACAGGAAGCATGGCCAGCCCGGCTCCCGAGGCTCCGCATTCAAGGTAAGTGCACACAGGGCCCCAGAGCGATGTGTGACTGTGCAGCATTTTGTGCTTCAAGCCAAAAGTGAAAAAATGCATGGGTGGTCCCTCCCAGGCCCTGGAGCATTGCACAAATGTGAGTGCATCATGTGGACTGCTCCTCATATGTGCACAACGCTCAAGGGGCCCTTTCGCATCGAAAATGCCATGCAAAAAGGGCCTCACTGTGGCTAATGGCAGGGCTGGTGCTGATTCTGCTAGGTTATAGTTTGTGGGACAGTGGCAGACAGTGACTTTCATGTTGAATGCTTGATTACCTCGCTTGGTTTAATGGTTGGACTGGCCCTTCTTACCTGTATAAAAGCTTGCAGATGGAGTTGCTCATCTGTCCAAGCAAGCGGGATAGACTTTAAATGTAACATTTTTTTTCATGTTTTATCAACAATGGGAGTAGTTTTATCAACAGGAGCTGCTCAGAACCAGGAAAATCACAACTGGGTAGTCCCAGTTTACTGGTACATATCACAAAACAGTACTATTACTTTTAGATTCCACCTCCCCTTAACTGTAATACTTTCTTATACTTCAAAAATATAATCATCATTCCTCCTTATCCGCTAGAAGAAAAGTGGATCAAAAAGCTATTTTGTGCCTCTTTTGATGTACCTCAAATTTTGTTTTTTCCCCCAATAAACTTCTTTTTACATACAATAGCATTATTTCCATAAATATGTGCTCCCAACAGAAATGTGGAATGAAGGAATAAATAACCTTTTCCCTCTTATCAGTTCTTTTTTGGAAATCCCCACAGATGTTTTGACCTCAGTTTGGCTCAATATGGATTTGGAGAGAGCGAACACCATCTTAAATTACTGGGGTGCTATTTTTAGGGGACATTTGATTTAGGGTTTACTTCATTTACAAAACAGTTTTCCAATTGCCTGAAAATTTTATCTTTCTCATTTTGGAAACCTGCAGCAAACAAAGTTTTCAAACAACAGCACAGGAAAACCAAAAGGCAAGAAGGCATTCAGTTTTATGCATAACAAAACCTCAACAGCAATTGATTGGGGACTTGGGAAGGTACCAAAAAAACATCTTTCACACAAGACATCAAAAGACTTTAAGTGCAGTACATAACAGTTTTGCTAGCTTACAGGCAGCCCATTCAGAACAAGATCATAAAGAAGAGAAAAAGAAAATATCATGTCGCATATTTACACAAAGAAAAGAACTTGCATTAAGCAACCAGTTTTAATATGCTGATATTACCTTGGAAGTATTAATGAACTTCTGACAGTAATGTGATGGATCCTTGGCATCTGACAGCATTTATGACCACTTCAGTCCTGCTGTCAGATCCATAGACAATAATGCTTTTGTGTGCTCTCCCTTAATATACCATGCAGCTCTCCTTGATAATGAAGATGTTAACTCTGTCTGAACAGGAGAAAAAAATGGATCCCTGCCTAGAGACCTTTTATCTCTCTGAAAGCAAACTTTGATTAGATATCTTCTGTTTGTTTTCCTTTTTAAAGCAACTGAAAAGCTAGCTAAATGAGGATTAAAGAGATCCTTTGATGTCCTTAAGTATTATTAGACACAAATGTGTATGTACATGCACTCACAGCACGCATGTGCATGCACAGACACACACAAACTGTAGGCAGCTGAGTTGGTCCATTAAGGGGGAAAAAATCACAACAGGAACCAACTTGTAACACTTTTAGCCTAAATCAAATTGTTAGTCCCAACTAGAGCAGACCCACTAAATCAATGGGAACTCAGTAAATCAGTGTTTCTCTAAATTCCATTGATTCAGTGGGTCTACTCTAGCTGGGAGTAACAGTTAAACCCAAACTATTATTAGCACCAAATAAAGATCACATATCAGCAAGCTACCTACCGTATTTCACAGAACTCATTCAAACACGATGTCTCTTTTGACAACATCTGCAAGGAATAGTCTGAAGCTCAAAAACTAGCCTCCTGCTCTGTGATTTGCAATTGTAATATCCCAATAAAGATATTAGAGCATGTTTCTGTCAAATATTATTGTTCAGCACTGCATTATCTCTTCCTCATACTGCACACATGGTAAATCTTTAAATAATTTAAATATTGAGGGTGGCATCTTGTTGGGAAATTACATTATCATAAACTGACTTACAATCACACAAAGTTGAATTGTGCCATTGCACAATGTTTTTATTCTTGGGAGAGGATCAGAGATGTAGCTACACCATCAGATTCATTCTGGAAGTGAAGTCAGCAGAATGCCTACACAACAGTCCTATCCTGGTGTGAAATGCGTCCTGATGTGCAAGTGTCTCAATGTGCAACATGTCTCATTGCATTTTGTGTGATGTCTGTTGTGCAACATCAAAATTCACTAGCATGATTAGGTATCATGTCAAGCAACACAATTCCATCATTATAAACTTATGCATCTGATAAGAGATGATTCTCTTAGTGGTTACAAAAAGCGATGAGAGAAAGTCAATCTTTTTTAAAAAAGAGAGGAACGAAGGTAGACAAGCAGTAGTAAAATTTGAGTAAAGAGATATTAGATAATGTATTATGGTAAAAATTATGGAGTAATTTTGTATGCTAATATTTGACAGTACATGTCTGATTCTCTTTTGTTTTAAGTGAAAATTCTGTGATTTATAAAAAATAAATTGAACCTAAACTGAAACTTGGAAGAGTGGAAAGTAAGGGTTTATTTGGTTAGTTTGTAGTTCTGTAGTTTTATAGTAGAAATAGTTTAGATGATAGATTGGAATGCAGGGTGTTGTTTTATTTTTGTAGAGTATTATTTCTTTTTCTTCTATATTTTACGTAGTTTTTATTGGACTCAAATTTATAATAAAAATTAGTAATAAAATATGCATTATCGTTTCTGACACAGGATCTCAACCTGTATTTTACATTTTCGCTGGATGCTTTGAGAACAGCACTAGTTGTAAAGAAAGATAATGAGAAACTAATCATAGATAAAGGAACATTACAACAGGGAGACACGATTGAGAATGTTTTCGTTGATAAACTTTCTATGCAGCAAGTTAAAAAAAATGATGACAGCTTGATTTCAATCTTAGAGAAAGGTATTTTTTTTTATTTTGCAGCTAACTCCAGGCTCAAGAGTTCACTGAGATTTTCACAAGGAACCACTAAAATATTAACAAAATAGTGAGCAAGTTTTCATGTTCTCAAAGTACTCTACAGTCTGGATATTAAAAAGGGGGGCAGGGATGTAGCTATGGGAAAGCAAAATAAAGTCATTAACCCCATAGGAATTCTGCCATCCATTGAAATTTTCCTTCAGCCCAACAGTTTCTGGTTATTGCAGTAGTTTATAATTTCAGCTGAGCATTTAGAAATACAATTTAAGCATCCAAAGAAAAAGAGCAGGCAAACATTCTCACTGTGAAGAATTTTCTTTCTCTGGAATGCTAAAAATTCATGGAAGGAAGGAAAGTTTCACTTGAAGGCAGAATTCTTATTTGTAGCAACAACACCCTCTTTTTGTCTTCCACCACTAGATGAATGCTGGAGAAACTGGCCAGATGTCAAAACCATACCACATAGTTAAGTTTAGTCCTTTTTTAAAAAATATAAAGATGTAGATTTATTGTATTTAACAATATAAATACAACAGGAAGAGTGGAAATTATGAAAAGAAGTGAGGGGAAGGAGGAGGAGAAACATATGGTATACAGAAGTAGGCTAGGTATATACATTATTAATACAAGCTGAGAAGGTAACAGATTTGAATAGGTCTGGTTTGCCACTATGCAGATTCCAAACTACACATAAGACTGATCATCAACCTGCTTGGTACAGAAATATGAAACAATTCCCCTTTTTCGACAATGTAAAATTTTGCTGTTATTCAGGTTTCTCTTGTTCATTAGGAGAACCATTCCTTGAAAAAATTTCCCTCTCCTTTTTTAAGTTTAAGACAAACCAATAAAATCCTGTCCACTGATTTTGTGTGTGTGGGGGGAGGGGAGAGTGGTGGTGAATTTAACGTGATTCATTATCAGCACTAGCAACTAAGAGGGTCACAAGACGGCACTCCCTCCATTCTTCAAACAGAAGCCAGTTTGTATGGGCCTGCTTTTGAATCAGGGGTGGTAAGAGAACAGGGTATGATGGCCGAAATAATTCTGTATTCCAAGAGACAGGAATACCTAGGGGCTCCTTAGGAAAAAACGGGGAAGACAGCTGCTATTCCTGCTTTCTAGCATCTGTCACCTGAAATGCTTTCCTTACTTACCCTGCTTAATGATTGAGCCATGCTTTAAATACAGATCATGATGTACTCACCCATTCTTAACAGCACAGAAGCCTGGTCTGATAACAATTTCTGCAGGAGAAGAAAGTATGCCATAAGCCAGTTCCATTAACTTTAGCTTTCAAAATAAAACATGTGCTTACAATATCATAATCACATCTGCCAAACCTTGGCTTGCTTTGTCATCTGAAAAACCATATCAATACAGGAAAGATTTAAACTGAAAGCAGGGGCTGTGCATACTTATCTGCTGTTGTGATAGACAAAGAAAAAAAGGCAAAAAAAAATCATGGTCACTCTCCTTAATAATCTGTGCAGAGGTTATGGCTGTTCAGGTTTTGCTAGCATATGCATGTAATATGATCATGTTGTGGACCCAGTTAAAGTAATTTCCACAACACTTTCATGATAATCTGGAGCACGTGACAATGCCAGTGTAGTAAAACATAGAGGCCAAATCACTAGAATTACTGCGTCCCAGTCTCTGAAATTTCAAGGTCCAAACCTTAGAACAGGGTGCAGGGCTAACGTGATTTCACAGAGAACGGACCCTTTTGATGTCACAGATGTGGGATGCAATTTAACAATTGCCAAATCATATGAGAGAGAAACAGATGATGTGAAAATTCAGCACCATCAAATATTATGCACACAGCACCTACAACCAGAACAGGAACAACACACATATCAGCATTTTTCCACTAAGCCAGTGAGTTCTTGCACCAGTTGTTAGTGGAGAGGAGATGGCATCTGAGCAACCTTAAAAAAAAAATAATCAAATTTTCTTTTCCAGTTCCATTTGATCAGAGATTTGTCTCCCTGCTTGGATATCAGGAAAGCATAGCAATTTCCTGAGATTTCAGTCAGTACCTAGAGACCTGGCAGCTTTCCAGATGACACACAGTTTAAGTCAAAAAGCTAGGATGCAGACTTATTAAACTTGGTTCCCTTCTGATAGCAATCTGTCAATCGAAGCCTGAATTTATTGAGTTTAGTTCTCTTATTTTTAGGCCACAGAAAGAGGACATCATAGATGTTTACAGTAAGAATACCTCTCACAACCACTTTAGGGTGTGGGTAAAGCTTGACAGAAGTTACACGTCAAGGCTGAAAATCATGTGGTCCTCTAGACATTGCTGAAAAACATCATCCAGCATTACTCACTATTGGTCATCCTGGCTGGAGTCTAACAACATCTGGAGCTCTGTATGAATCCCACATCTGATTTATCACAATGTTAAGACACAGAAAAGCTTAGGATGGATAAGGACTTCTGATACCCTCAATTAATTAATTAAAACCAACTAGTTAAATAAGTAAATAAATAGAAAAATAAATATAATTTTCAAAATGTATTTGTTTATTGACTGCCTTTTCTTCCAAAGTGGGAGCCAAAGCAGCTTCTAAAACAGTTTTAAAAAAACCATTTACAACAGTTAAAAACATATAAAAATCATAAAAACATAAACATTTTTTTAAAAAACAGCTCAATAGATAAATAAAACCTCCCTAGCTTTTATTTTTACAATTTTATTTTAACAGTTTTGAGCCTCAGGAGCAGTTCAAACTACCTGCTTATTGAATTCCTGAAAATGTACTGTGGAACATGTAGACTGGTTCCACTGAAACTATCTTTGTTTTTGGGGAAGGGGCATAATAATTATTATTCTGTGCAGAAATACATGTGAGCTTTTGCATGAAAATTGTGAGGCTTTGTAAAAGAATTCTACACTGAGGAGTTGGATGTGAGAAGAGGATGGGAGAGAGATGGTGCCTAGACAAACGTCATATACACCAAATGATATGGGACAAAAACAAGGCCACAACTATACTGAACAACAGCTGTGCAGATTGGACTAGCATGAGGCCCAGATCCAATTAAGTGATTGCATGATTGAATTACCCAACTGCCATTTGATGAAAACCCAATCTCCTGCCCCCATGCTAAATGGAAACCACATGATGACATCTGAGTAAGCCCCTCAGACACAAGAGAGGCAGGGCAAGGCAGATCCCTTCTGTTCAGCACTTAGAAAGGCTTCATCCCCCCACCATCTAATGATTGGCTGCTTTTTCTGAACCAACAAAAATAGGGTGGATGCCGCTAGGAAGAAGGTGAGGGAAAATGGCAGCTCCCTTCCACCCCACAGCAATCACTGCAGCCTACAAACATCTCCCCAGGTAAGTCAGGGTTTGCTTGTTTGCTTTTTGTGGGGAAAAACACTGTTTCCTGGTTTGTTGTAAACAACTGCTGTTTTTCTTTTCTTTGTTTTTTCTTTTTCTTTTTATCTTAAAAAAACCTCAGCAATCCTGCACAAAAAATGTAACTTTCTCAGAATAGCATGCACTTGTGTATGTGTGTGAGCATGCACATGAAGCCACATGTGGTTTTGTGCAAGATTGCTGTTTCTTGTTTTTCTTGTTCTATTTTTTTTTAGCAAAAACAGATGAGTAATAAGTGTACTTCTTTACATCTCCCTTTATCATCTCCCTTTATCAAAAATGAATTAACAATTGAAGTCACCTTCTGATCAAAGAAGGAGGCCAAGTCACTTGCAGAGAGATCTAGCTACTGGACTCCATAAGGTGTTAAAGGTGGCAAATAATCGACAAAGCATATGGGCTTGAGCTTGAATCTTCTCCTGTGACTAGGATTGTTGATTTTCAACTACTTGAAAATAGCAAGTTGCACAAGCAGTCCTCAAGCTTTAACACAATTTGTCTGATGTCTCCACCATTTCTTCTAACTAATGGACAATAGTTTGTTCCATACACAACTCTGCATGAATCCAAGATCTTGGTCAGCGCTGTGTGACTAAGTTCTTGATGGTGTCATGAATTCTAGAGCAGTTTTTGTTACAGTGTTAAATTGATTAGCCAGAGCCTCTGAGGCTCCACAAAGCTTTTGTCCAGTAGAGTATCCTCCATCTCCTAGCTGACTGAGGGCTTAAGAGAAGAAATCCATACATATCCTAGATAATTCCTGACAATGCTTCACTTGTATGGCAGGGGAGGAGGAGATAACTTTCAGGACACTAGCAAATGATTTGATATGTCTGCATCTGGATGGGAGACCACCAATGAATACCAGATGTTGTAGGTTATATTTCAGAGGAAGGAAGTGGCAAAAACACCTCTGAGTATTTCTTGCCTAGGAAAACCCTGTGAAATTCATGGGGTCACCATCAGTTGATAGATAACTTGAAGGCACAAACTTAAAACACCTTATCAAATAAGTTTCAGCTGTACTTTGTTTTAATTTGTTATGAACCATCATGGGTCTTGTACTGGGAGAAAGGTAGGATATAAACTAAATAATTAACTAGTTAAATAGCAATGTAGACAAAGAGTGTCTTACAGCTTATCCTGTCTCAGATTGTTAGAAATGTATGTCACAGGGAGAAAGTGGTGGAGTGGTAGAGGGGATCTCGGATGGCATAGAGAGGCCTACAGAGGGCAGTTTGAACTATCTAGGCACAGTCAGAAATATAGGAAATAGTTTCCAATGACAGTGAAAGTTCTTATATGCATAGCACTGAACACAAATATTATGGACAAATTCCACTCAAGATGTAGAGGTCAGAAGCATAGATACCGGCAGCTCTCTCCATATATGTACAGCAACTTTTGCTACGTTTTAATCCCATCAGTCTCTCACACTACTTAATACTTGATGTTATAGTAGAGATCTCAGAGTTTTGCATCTGAGAAACAAAGTGATTTTCTAATAAAAACAACAAACAGCTTTGTGACACTTTTTAATATATTTTACATACTTGTATATTGTCTACCAAGCAAAGGTGTCAGTCTGCCTGGGTATTATATTTCAACTGCTCTTTCTTTCTCTGTTGCCTCCTAGGACTTATTACTCAGCCCAAGAAGAAATTGGTATGTATTATGGTATGTCTTCAATTGTACTTTAGTGAAGTAGTTAGGTTTAGGTTTAGGTTTAGGTTCGGGTTTGGTTTGGGATTTTTTAACATGCAGAAATGAAAGATGCAGAAATCATCATTCACCATCTTTTTCTACAATTTACAGGTAACACAATTAGGGTTATACAAGATATATTAAAATAAATTTAGTTAAGCTAAGGATATTTGGAATGTCTTTTTTCATTATCTCAGGACACATTTATATTGTAGACTTTGTACACATTGAAAGAACCAATGAAATTAGGGTTACCACCTTCCAATTCCCTGAGATTTCAAAGCCAAAATCCAAGATCAGAAGATGATATCACTGACATAGGCCTTTGTAACTTTATGGAGTGGGTCCTTGTGATGTCAAAGAAAGGAGGCAAGCAAGGGTTGGGAGGTGGGCTAAAACTACTTCTAGATCTGCTTATGATGGAAACAGGTGTTAGAACCATATAGTTGAGTGGTGCCAGAATTTGGGTGAAAAATTGGCTAACTAGGTAATATGATTTAACAGATTCCCTATTCAGACTGGTCTTGCATTTCTAGTCCTTGGGCTCCTATCACTCACCTTCTCCTTTTACCCTTAGGATTTCTCCTTCAATCTGGTACTTGGGCCTCAAGGTGACCACTGTCCTTGACAAGTGTACATCACTGGATTCAATATGGTAAGTTGTGACCAGTTCTCTTAATGCATATTAAAACAAAGCATCCAGACAACAGATGTAGAAAATAAGAAGTGTAAAGATTTATTGTATAACAAATAAAACAAACATCTAGTCTTATGCCAGTTCCACACACCCAGTATACAGTAATCCTTCTGTTCAAATCAAGTAACTTTTTGCTGAACTGTCTTCATGTTCTCAACTCCCCAAAATCCAATTCAGATCTTCTCCTTTCTCTTCCTCCTAATCAGCCCTCACTTTTTTTCTTACTTCATACTCCTTCTATGTAACTCTCTAAGAGGCAAGCCTCTTGCCTCTAGTTCCCACGATTGTGATTGCTAGCTTTGTCCAGGAGACACCTGGGCCCTTTCTGCATGGCATTTTCCATGCAAAAGGGCGCCTGGAGTGTCGCGCAATTGTGAGGAGCGATCTGCACGATGTACTCAATCGCATGATGCTCCAGGGGCTGGCAGGTGCCAATTGTGCATCTTTTCATTTTCGGCTAGAAGCCAAAAATGGTGTGCGATCACGCATTGCTTCTGGGCCCCACGCGCACTTACTTGGCATGTGGAGCCTTCAGAGCCACGCTGGTCACGCTTCCTGCCCCAGTGCAGCCTGGGAAAGTCCCAGGCTGCACTGCGGAAGGAATAGGTGGGTCTCCCGTGTGAGCAGGCAGCTTGTGCAGAACTGAAGCAGCAGGGATGCGAGAACTGCTCGCCGGAGGCTGCTCGCACAATCCCCCCACCCCAGCACCAGAAAAAGGTAAGGTGTGGAAAAGGCCCTAGTCTCTCAAGGTATCAAAATTGCTGCTGACCCATTTGATGTGTACATGAGTACCTTCCGAGGTTTTCCTCTGGATACGTGACTGGAGGCATCTTGGCCTGACCTCACCACAAATGCTTCAATTTATAGTTGCAGATGTCTGCGTTCCTATCCGGTGAATCTCTGGCTTAATAACTTTTTGATATCAAATATTACGCTTCCCCTGGACTTGGTCTGCTGGCAGAGGTTACACTACTGCTGAGGGTTATGGTAGGCTCAGTGCTATCCTTTGTCAATTTGCCTCACGTAATACAGATGCTAGGGCTTCTACAACTAGAAGGGCCACAAACTGCAGTGTTTGTGCTCTACTCTCTATCTTGATCCAAATGGAACAGCAGACATAAATGCATGCTTCCACAATTTTTTGACCAGTTCTTTCCTCTTACTTCTGGCTTTTGGGGGCACTAGTGTTGTACAACCACAATAAATGCCATTAAATTTGACCAGAGAATCATGGTGCTCACTGAGAACAGGTGGCAATGTTTGTCTAGGCTTTAAAGCCAGCACACAGACAAATTGAAACTTTCCCCTCCTCTAGTGCCACTTGCTATATGTTTATCTTCTTGCCTGGATACCCAGAAAGCCATAGCCAGTGATGTAGACCCAAGTCAATTGACTCGAACTCAAGCCAGACTTAAGTCACTTCAGTGACTCGACTTGGATTTGACTCGGAAAAAATTACACACTGACTTGACTTGATATTTGCATATTTTTAGTGAATGACTCGCTGCATTTGGTTCAGTAAAATAACACATTCATCCAGAAACCTTGCAACTTACTGGACACGTGATGATCTGTCTCAAGCTCAAAATGTGGACATACTTGTCAGAGGGAAAAGCCAATGGGCTTGAGATGAAGTTGAGGTTTGCTCAGTAGTCTGTACCCCTTACATATAGGTGGAGCTTTCTGAAACTTTTCTTAAGAGCAGAAGACAAGACTTGTGCCAGAGCTCAGGGTGCATATCTCAGAGGGGAACAGAAAATGTGTTAGGCAATGGGCCTGAGGAGGAAGGATCCTTCCTTCTAAGACTCTTGAAGCTTCAGTAATGGGGAATAAGAAGGATCCTATTCCCAACTTCTTACTTTGCAAACAGGAAGTAAGAAAGACCCTGTTTTCCACTTCTGAAGCTGCAGATGACAAAATCACAAAAGTAGAGGGCCAACTCTACTTAAATTGTTAAAACTGACTTTATTAAATTCTGTCCAGAAACTCCGGAATACAGGTTGATGTATAAAGTTGGGTCCCAGACTTGAGACTTGACTTGAAAGTATCTTGCAAGGACTTGGGACTCAACTTGAGACTTGAAGGTAGAGATTTGAGACTTGACTTGAGACTTGGAGTAAAAGACTTAAATACATCACTGGCCATAGTAATGCCTTGAAACTTTGGCTAGTACCCTGAGACTTGGCAATACTAAAGGTAACACACACCATATCTTCATAATTATCCTGTATTTGAATATCCCTATACAACCCTCAAAATTGTATTTGCTATTGAATATGATCCTCAACAGGATTCTCCCCCTTGGAGGCTATTGTCTTAATGAAATATGGCCATTCTGAACTACAACATATGACTTGCTTTCTGTGTTAGCATTTTTCAAAGAGGTTAGGGTTTTCGTGGAGTAGAATCCACCACAGATTTTAACACCTTATATCAGATGTTGGTTGTTACCCGTGTCAGCTCTCCAACATGTTTAAACTACTTGCTGCTGCTTCAAGCTATTTGAATGCCAAACTTTGGTGCCAATCTTCAAATATCTGCCAAATAATCAAACATGCAGAAATTATTCACAGGATTGCTCAGGAAACGGAATTATTTCAGCTCTGAACTAATGGACAAGCACGGGGGGGGGGGGGAATGCACTAATAGACCTTTTTTACAAAAACAAAAACAAAAATAAAAACCTAGCTCAGCATGCAGAAACATGAAACAAAAGTGGAACTTCTTTTGCTATTGGTACTGCCTCTGTAAATAAAGTTACCATCCACTTTGGTTGTTGTTTCAGCTTCCACACTCATGTAACAATGAAGGAGAGTCTTTTAAAACACCATACAGTCAGAAGTCTATTAGAGATAAATCCTATATGGAACAAAATCTAGTTTCCCAAAGGAAAGCAGTGACATGACCAGCATGGTTATTACACTAACTTGTTAACTGAAACTGTTCAAAGAAACACCTGAAAGGAAGACACCTGACATCCCCCATTCAACAGTTATTATGTGTGGTCATTTTGTGTTGTTGTTTTATGCTGCTGTTGTTGTTGTTTGAAGCCTTGCTGACTTCAATGAACAATGCAATATTGTTCTATTTTTTCCCTTTTTCCTATTTCCATTGAGATATGGGGCACTTTATTTTAACAGACCAGCAGCATTACCTTTAGGGAAAGATCTTGTATAAATAAGGTTTTGGTATTCCAAATTATCTTTTGGAATACTGTGTATGTGTGTATATGTATCTATGTGTGTGTGTGTGTGTGTGTATGCATAGCTGGTTCAAAGAGTCTATGGCCCTTTCTGCACTACATTGTTATAGTGCTATTACTCCACTTTCAATATCCTATGTAATCCTGGGGTTTGCAGTTTAGGGAGGGGCCTTTAGAATTCTCAGCCAGAGACCTCTTGGGCCTCAGTAAACTACAAATCCCAGAAATCCACAGTGGAATAATAGCCCTATAACAGTGTAGTATAGAAAGGTCCCAATCTCAGCATTATCTCTCCAACAGGACCTAGTAAACTGCCCTCAGGAGCTCATAAAATAACACAGGGTGTTTCCAGAAAAAGCTTTTGTCTTGCAATCACCCTTCAAATCACACTTCCGAAAACATAAGTTTTAGCATGAGACCCAACTTTTTTGTCTTCCATTAAAAACTTTCCCATGTTCTCCAACAGATTCTTCTGGTTTTTTTCTTCTTTTTTTCTTTTCATATAGAGGAGTAAACATGGAGGAACATTCTCAAGACAAGGGTGGAACTGTTACCAGGCCTTACAGCTATGATTTAATTGGCAAACATTAATTGGCATAAAATATAAATTATACCCTACTATGGCTGACTGTTGGCAAAGAGGAACTGGCTGCACATGTGTGTTGCAAGGCTAGGTCAGATGGGGACCTCAGGGCATGCCTAGGTCATAGTCAGGGGAACTACAGTGATAATTGACTTGCAAATGTTCCACAACAACTCAAACTTTAGGAACAGTAACACCCCAAACTCCCTCCATGGAATGACTGGTTGTCTTCAACCTTCTTCCTCTCCTTTTGCCCCCTCACCTGTCCTGCCACTAAGGAGCTATTATGATTCCTATCATTCCTTTGTCACCTTATAATAAGTCCATTAGCTCATTCCAGACTCCATTGTCTACTCTGCTGGACAGCCATTAACATCTTCTCCCTTATGGCAGTAAAAGATTATTGAAACTCTGGCTCCAAGTCAGATAGCTCATAGTACTCTGGATACAGGCTGTCACTCTGCTGCTCTGGCCCTTTCCGCAAATTACCTTTTCTCGGCGCTGGGGTACGGGGATCCTACAAGCAGCCTCTTGCGAGAGGCTCTCGTGTCTCCACTGCTTTGGCTCCGCAGCTGCTACCTGCCAGGTGGCAGGCAGCATGAGGGTTCCACTTCTTCCTTCCACAGCACAGCCTGGGATTTTATTAGGCTGCGCTGGGGCAGGAAGCATGAGTGCCATGGCTCTGGAGGCTCCACATACATGATAAGTGCACATGGGGCCCTGGAGTGATGCATGATCATGCATCATTTTCAGCTACAAGCCGAAAATGAGAGAGTGCGTGATCGGTGCCTGCCGGCCCCAGCAGCATCACGCGATTGTGAGGAAGTCATGTGGATGGCTCCTTGCAATCTCACGATGCTCCAGAGGCCCTTTTGCATGGCAAATGCCATGTGAAAAGGGCCTCTGATTCCTACTCTGGGACTACCCTTGGAGTCACATCACTTGAGTCAAATCCCCTATTTTGTTCTCTCCAGATAGGCAAATATCACCCACTTTACCCTAACTCCTCCCTATCCAATTTTTCCTCCTTTTTCTCCAGCTGGCCTTGTGTGATTCTGAGACTGCTTGGATCTTGTTTGTGTGATTGTCAATTCCTCCCAATAAAACAAATATTTTTGAATCTCCAGCTTGTTCCCTGCATTAGTACCAGTATACACATGTGTAAAAAGTCCTGCCCTTTTGAATTAATATTTCCCACACTTTCACAGAGGCACTGGCACTGCAGATGGACCTGTGGGTCACCCATGTTTTGGGGTAACAGAATCAGTGCATGACCTCTGCCTGGAAGCAGTTATGCTCACTATCTCTGCATCTAGGATAATTCTTGCAAATACAAGTGATATTTAGCTGTCCTGATCAAAAGCTATTGATTGTAAATTTACCATGTTATATAAAAAGGTAGAGACATTTTACTTGAATTCACAATGCATGAATTTACACACACAGGCCTCAGTTTTCATTTAATATCTTATTGAGGTTGGTTGTAGAGTAAGTGTTTGCTCTCTTTCTCTTTCCCTCTCTCCCTTTCTTTTCCTCTCTCTTCATCCCTCAGTTCTCCCTCCCACTCCCCACTTTGACCTACCTTTGTTCCTAGTACCACATCTTGAAGCAATGATCTTCATGTCCAATATGTTGTATGAAAAATGACTTCCTTTTGTCAGCCCCAAATTGGGAACCCAGTTTGGGTTCCAATTATATGTTCCATTCAATTTCACTGAGTGACTACTAGTTCTTGTTTTATGGAAGACAAAAAATAACATTTTCTCTGTCCAGTCCCTCCATGCTATCCATCATTCTTTCTGTGCCATTTATAATCTTTAAAACCTCTGTCATGTTCCCTTTCACCATTTTTTTATTTGTACCAGTTCCAGCTTTACAATATAGAGTAAGAGCTATATCTTAGTAGCAGAGCATCTTCGTTAGAAGCATGTGAAAGGTTTTAGTTTTGTTACCCAGGGCATCTCTAGTCAAAAAAATCTCAGCTTGGAGCAGGATGAGATAGCACTCACTATCTGCATGGGTTGGAGAGTTATTGCTTAAGGATCTTGGAGAAAATTGACCATCATTGTAGCTCAATGGTCTGAAAATGTATGGAATCCTCAGGCATTTGGAACCTTCTTATATATTCCAAAATATTTACAAAATTATAAATGCAAGCAAGCTTGACATGTACATTGGCCCTTTCTGCTCCACCCTCCCAACTCGCCATAGGATGGGAGAAGGACAAGACTGTGACAAATCTTATGCACAACATTGTTACGGTCCCATCCTTTTCCTGTTCCCAGACAATGTAGTTGCACTGTAAATTATTGATGAGTTTTTCCTGTCAATGACTGGTGATTGTGCCACCATTATGGACTTCCCTTGTCTGTGGAGGCCCTGGAAGCACAATGGCTACACTTCCTGCCCCAGTGCAGCTTGGCAAACTACCCAGCTGCACTGTGGCAGGAAAAGGCATGCTTCCTGGAAAACAGAGGCAGCCAGTGCAGAGGGGAGCATTCCTGTCATGCTCTCCTCCCAGCAGAGCCAATGCCAAGACCCATACCTGATGTCTCCATTACCAGGTAAGGTGTGAAAAGGGCCACTGTCTCACACATCCAAAAACAAAAAAACTGATATATGTTGGAGTGGAGATTCCTGTTCCTGGGGACCTAAATACTCACAGCTTGTACAAAGATATAATCTGTGGATGAGACATCATTTTCCTTACAGCTTGTGGAGTGCACTAAATCTAGATGCAGTCGCATGAGGGAAGTAGAGTTTTTTTTCCCATTAATCTCCACTGAGCTCCAGCCCTACCCCCCAAAAAAACAAAGCTTACAAAGAGGGTTCCATGGACATTGCTGAATGTGGGGAGCTGTGGTGAGTGGTTAAGGGAGGAAGTTTTTTAAAAGAAAAATATGTGAGGGTGGAGTTGCTATAAACAGTTCCCTTCTGCTAGTGGAAAGCATTTCCTAGGTCTGACACATTTTCCCCTGATGATTATTTATTTTCATGCTTTAAATTGGGTTTAATACTGTGAAGACAGATATGAATACATGTGAGAAAATGTTCATGCATATACTTGCACACAATGATGGTTTTTCAGAGAGGCACCTTCAGTGTGCGCTATTAGTTTTGTTAGCCATCCTCCACAGGTAAGTCCACCTTGAGATATGATGATGATGAAGATGATGATACATCACACTTGGTCAGATATTTATATGTCCCCATAGTTCATATGACTTAATGACTTTGGGGGCTAGCCATTTGTTTTGCTGTTTTTTCTGGTTGTTCAGTCAGAGGGAACACATCTATTGCACTTCTGGTACACACATGCCTTTGCATGGAATTAGTTTGCATATCTTTTGCAGAAGAACAAAAATATATTGAAAACTCCTAGCTGCAGTGATAGAGAGGACAACAGTAAATACACAGTGGAAGACACGTGGAACAGATTATGACAAAGCCTTATGTCACTGCTTTCTGCCAGTCAGACTAGACAGCACTGCACAGGACGAACTTTTGATGTGAAAGCTCCTTATACTCTTTTTTGAACCAGGGTGATCTGAACAGTACATTGCATCTGCATTGACAGGTTTATAAAATGGCATTATGACCCTAGCTGCCTCATTTTCAAATTCCCAAAACATATCCTGAGGTGTGAGCAATGACGGCTTAACATTTAGCTCCTCCTGACAGAAAGATTATTTTGTCAGAAAGAGCCCATGAATTCCTGCCTTGCTCCACAAAGTGGGGATTAAATAACTCCATTTGGGGAGCAGGGGCTAATGCCAAGAATCTTCACATTGAATGAAGTCTGTAACATTTGAATTCTTTTGCCAGTGAACAAAGACTGCAGACTCCAGTTTGAATTTATCCTACAGAGTACTGTATTTGCTGGCATATAAGACACACTTTTTTTCTTAAAAAATACCCTTTGAAAATGGGGTGCATCTTATACACCAGCAAATATGGTAACACTAAAAACATAGAGAATGAACCGGGAGCCAAAGTTCTCCTTGGTCAAGCAAACAGGAAGTGAAGGGGTAGTGGAATCAAGTGAAGCACTCCTTACCTTCTCCTCTATCCTGTGCATTTTGACTCTTCTAGAGCCCCCCAAAAAACTGGTGTAGCACTCTTTTCATTCTCTTCCTTTCCTGGAGCAGCATTCTTTTCATTCCCCTCTTCTGCTGGTGCAGCACTCCTTTCATTCTCCTCACCAGGGAACTATTTTTTTAAAAAAAAAAAAAATACACCTTGAAAGTGGGGTGTGTCTTATATGCCAGTGCGTCTAATACACCAGCAAATACGGTATATATTGTTCCATGCCGATAAACAAGTTGCCTTCTTTTTTCCCCATGAAGATTATTAATGAAATTAAGTGGAAGGAAAAGATGAACCCCCTCCCATAACACTTGATCCATACTATACTATCCAGAATGTACCCCTTTTCTCATGTCCAAAGCATTATTTATTTTTTAAAAACACATACTTATCCTATGAAGAGTTAATCTTAAGCAGCCTTCTGTCCTGATCCACCTATAATGTCTATTATTATTCTGTGTCTTCAAGTCAAAGCTGACATAATGATCCCATCATAGGGTTTACCTAGCAAGGTTTATTCAGAGGAGGATTGTCTCAAACAGTCTCAATCAGTTCCCAAATCACAGAGTATTAATGGTAATTTCAGCTTTCAGATTGTCCTAACATAAAAAGAGTGGAAAACAGACATAAAAACCCGTGGAAATCTTTAAAGAATTCATAGACACTCTCCATCTATATGTTGGTGCATGGGAATGGTGATTCTATGGGGCTGCTAGAAAAGGAAGAGAAGAGTGATGCTTGTGCCATCCCATTGTAGAGGTAACTAGGTTGGAGGAACTATTTTTCACCCTTCCCACATTTTCCTCATGAAGAATTTCCTCATATATAAAAGTATACTGTTATTTTAAGGGGAAGATTGCTCTCTCTTTGTCTTTATTTGATAATAATAGATGCTTACGGTTTTCAAGGAAAAAAAATTCAAGTCAGTAAGCCTCTGAACTCACAGCCCTCCTCCCTTCCTCCCACTTTGCCTTGAAGAGAGTATGATTAATGAACTGGACTGGATATGCATTTGTTTGAGTGCAAGATATCTCTGACACCACCATTTGCCCTCAGCTCTTTTCAAATGAAGGAACAGAAGGCAGAGGATCAGCCAGATCCTGTGATCAAATAGAAAGAGCACAGTGAAGTTCACTTATTATTTTTCCCCACATGGTAAGAGGTAAAGTGGAAGAGAAAACAAAGTCTTGGATGTCTGTGACTCTTATTTGGATTCAGATTTCTTAGTGGAAAACAGCAGACACTATCACCCTCCCTTTACACTCTCCCCATGCAAAGCTGTATTTAAAAAAAAATAATAAAAATGATAACAACTGCTGGACCCTTGAGACAGAATGGGTTACAGCTAAAAGAAAGCACAAACACAGGAAGTATACACTTCAGAAATCTCTATAACTTAAAGCCAAGCAAGATTTTTTTATTATTCTGCTTCCTATGGGGTGGGAGAAGACAGATTTTCAAAAAATCTCTCAGACATACTTCCTCTCTTCTCCGCTCATACACTTACGCATATGCACGTGCACACACAAACACATACACTGACCTTTCCTATTATATTGAGCCATTTCCTGTAAAGCTGTTCATATTCATGAATTATTCATTGGCATTTCAAAACATGTGGGGAAATTCAGTGAATGAATGGTACTTGTCTAAACTATCTCTTTCTCAGCACAGATAAAAGGACTACCATACAGCCAAGCCGGAAAGCACTATCTCTCAAATCCACTGAACATGGCTTTCATTCAGCCTTTTTTTCCACAGTGCCTGCCTTGTACTAACGGAACATAACAAAAGCACACAAACAATCACAAACACTTTACGGAAAGAAAAGGAAAGGGGAAATGAAAAGCAAAGAGACTCAAAACACTTTCAGGATTTATACCCACTTGATTTCAGTAACAAAATTATTGTCAGATTTGGAGTACTGGGGATGTACTTCGTTAATTAAATGGCTTCTAGGTAGAGTGATAAATTTCGTGTAGTTCTCCATTCCAAAGACATAGTCAGAATAAGGACAAAATGTTGGCATTTGGTATCTCCCGTGCTTCTTTTCTTAGTTCTCTGGTGGATATCCTGCCTGTCCTGATAAGAGAATGCTCTGAATGGCACAGTGCTCCTGGCCTTTTAGAAAGAGCTGAGAATGGAGACACAAGTGAATGGAATACCTAAAAGAACAGAAGGCCTTTAAATATGACAGAAAGCAACAGTAAATGCAAACTGAAGTGTGTGCGTGGGTGGGGGGGTGCTATCAGCAAAGAGAATCCACATCTTATTATTTTCAATTGCAAAATTCTTTTTGAGATGAATGCCTCTGGCTTACATTCAGTACAGTAAGCCAAAGCTCCATGGCCAATAATCTCAGTCCTTTAGCACAATGAAATGATCGTTCTCAGGGCTTCTCCTTTGAGTTTCACCCATCAACCCCATACACGTGAATGGGCTTACTCCTGTGTTTTTCTGTAATAACTTATTGCCGCAAAGAGATTGGGAGCTTAGGCCTTTTCCGCACAGGGCGAGGGAATCGCCCCATGCCGGTACTCACTAGACTTGTGTGCTCCATGCCTGGGTCCAGCCTGGTCCGGAGCAGTGCGTGGCCGCGCTCTGCACTGCTCCGGGGACGAAAATGGAGGCTTCTGGTTGATGGAGGCTCTCCACCAACCAGTGAAGCTTGCCAGCCTAAAGCCTGCCCCCGGCAGATCTGCAGGCTCGCACTGGTGCGAGCCTGCAAATCTGCACCAGAGCACGGCCATGGAGTGGTGCGCTCCATGCTTTTGAAAGACCTGTTTTAAGCGGTCTTTCAAAAGCACGCTGAATGACTACTTTGGGTCTTTCCAGAGCGGGCTGAGGTCCAAAACTACACAAAGTAGTCCGGACCCAGTCCACTCCCAGATGCAGTCATCCTCCCTGGAGGACGCTCTGCACCATTTTAAAAGCCCCGAGCAGAAAAGGCCTTAGATGGGCAGAAGGGTTTGCAGCTATTGTTCTCTGAGGAGCTAAAGCAGAATGATGACCATGCTGTCTGCTTAGGCGCCAATTTTCTTCCAATGTGCTCCTTATATATTTGGAAATGCACAGATATTTCAAAGCCACCAATCTTCTTCAAATGTTCAGACTACATTACCAGTGAGTGTGAACAGGTCAAATGAAGAAAGTGCTCCCTTTCCTCTATACATTTTTTTAAAATGTCCAAACAGATTGTCAGTACAAACTACTTAAAAGTAAAAAAGAGTTTCTTTACCACATGTTATCCAAAAATAGGTAATAACCAGAGGAAGTTTTGAATTTATCCATTTCATTTTTTTCCAGTTTAGTTTTTTTAAAAAAAAAAAAATCTCAAGTTCTTTTCAGTGAATTTATGAAAAAATCTGTAAATGTTGCTAAATTCTTATCAAAAGGGAACTGGATAAAATTCTTAGTCATAGGCACTGGCCAATTTCAGTAAGAAAATCATTCCCCAAAATGGATTTAAAAAAACAAACACACAAACGCACACACAATGGCTGTCTTAATTTAGCAACCCATTTTGATTCTCAGGGATAGTCTTCAGTATTACTAAAAGCTAGGGTTGCTTTGTTTTGTTTTTAGACCTAAACACTCAAACCTCTCTTCCTGGATGGTCACATCAATTTCATCTACTATATAAAAGTCAAATTTTGTTTGTTTGTCTGTGTCAGGTGAAAACCTCATATGATTGGCTGCCTGAGAAGATTCTATGGAATCCTGGGGTTTGCAGTTAGGGAAGGATCTTTATAATTGTCAGCCAAAGAACTCTTGGGCCTGGCCAGTTGCTATGGAGATGAGACCTAGCAACGAGGAGGAGGAAGACAGTGTGTTCTCTCAGGAACCCAACCTCTGTATGTTAACAACTCTGAATATAGATTGGATTGGGGGATATGAGGAAAAGTTTGACTGGGGAATATGGGGAAAAGTTATAGTTACTGGACAAGACAGTTTGGGGAATTAGATACACAAGATCTCAAATCTTTCTAACAAGTATTACCTATGAGAAAATAAAATCCTCGGCAAAGCCAGGTACATACACTAGTTTATTATAACTTACACCCATCCCCCACCAAAGGAAAGCCAGTTGAATCTTCTAACCCATGTCTGTCATCTCAAGGGAAAGATTAACATGCTGTTTGTTGCAACTGAGAAGTTTTCCATAGCTTCAGGTCAAGAAAGGCCATTTTCAGTGTTGTTCTGCAAATTTGACCTTTAAAAAGCTTGGTACCTGCTGAAAAGCAAAAGATTTCCAGTTTCCTCACCTTGTATCATGGTTTTCCCCAAGAGGGCCACCCGAAAGAACACCCAAGCTGGCTTCTTAGAGAAATGTTAACTATCTGGACTGAGTCATTAATCTTAAGCCCTTTCCACACGGGGGGGGGGCATGAAACGCGGGGAAACGGGGTGGCGAACGTGGGAACGGAGCTTACCTTAATCCGGGTGGCTCCATCCCCATGGGAAGCAGCGTGTGTTCGCCACTCTACACGGCAGTGGCGGTCGGCGGCGGCTGGCGGCGCCCAAAATGTTGACCGGTGGCTTCCGGCGGCACTCTGCCAATTGGGGCAGTGCACCAGCCAGAAGCCCGCCCCGGGCAGCTCTGCAGGGACGCGCTTGTGCACCCCTGCAGTTCTTCACAGGGTGCTGTGACAGGCTAGCGCGCTCTTGTTTTAAAAAGACCACTTGAAAGGTGGTCTTTATAAAACACGTGACACCACCCCCACGGCTGTGTGAGGGCACTTTGAGGTGTAGAACCTCACCTTTTCAAATCACCCTAGCGCACCCCGCGGTGTAGACAACCTCCTGGTGAGGTCGTCCCAGCGCGGGCTATATCCTTGTGTGGAAATGGCCTCCATCATGAAATCTACTTTCAATAGCCACCTTAAAACACACCTGTTCAACATGAATTATCCTAATTGACTCTCTTTCTGTTCCTTGGCCTTTCCTCCTCAATGTGTCTTTTTTTTTCTTCTTTTGATAGCATTCCTGTGGGAAGTATATATGTTATTTTGAACAGCATCTGGCAATTTGTCTGTGCCTTATGAATAAATACAAAAAAGATGGAGGCTCCAATTTTGTATCAGCTACTCCTCTGGCCTGATCCCTTCCCCTAAACCTGATGGAAACATCATTCACTCATGCTCTGATCACCAGCAGACTGTCAAGACTTACTCCTCTGTAACTTTTTCATATTTGCAATTACTATTCAGTCAGTTTAGTTAGTTTAGGGATATTGTAATTTAAAAATGTAACCATTTGACTGTTACTGTGTTTTATTACATGCATTCATTTTTATAGTTTATATTTTATATGCACATAATACTTTCTTTTACTGTATAAATATTCTTTAAAAATCTTGAGGACATATGTATCTGTGTGTGTGTGTGTGAACTAAATTTCTGGAATATTCTTTGTTTAACAGTTAACTGCATAGTATAAAAGTCTTTCTATAGGAAAGACTTTCAAAAGCTTTAGATATCAAATATTTCTTCACTATCAACAGATTTCCAGAAATGAATTGTTATAAGTAAAATTGTAAAATTACAAATATGTTTGATCACTTGATATAAAATTATATTTTTTTATTTTATTAGTGAGCCACAGATTAAAAAAAATCCCCATAGTTTCAGTATATGTATCTTATCTTTATTTCATATCTTACCTTTTTCCCAACATGGGACCCAAGAGAGCTTAGAAATCTTATAGATGCTATTTTTAGGGCCAATCAATGTATACCCATTGAATTAATTGAATTTTTGTAAGCATTGACTCACTAGTGTTTCAGTAGGTCTGTTTCAGTTGGGAGTAACCAAAAGGATTTAGGACTTGTCCCATAAGAAAATATAGAGCTAAGCCAATTAGATATATTGTCCAAGATCTGTAGATGATTAAGCATAACGTAAGACTTCTCTTACAAGTCTCTGCTCCAGTGAACAAGAATTATTAAGAAGTTTGGCACTGTCAGCTTTGGTACTATGGTCAGCTGCGAAGGAATTGATCACCTGTTTGGACAAGATAAATTGAGTCAGGTGCCTCACGCCCTCTCTTGCCTTCTTTATTGGTTACTTAGTATTAATAATATATTTGACTTTAGAAATGTTCACATGTCTAAACGTGTATACAGTCACATGGGACTGTTATGGAAAGCCATGCTTTTTGTTCATATATTCCCCCATCTATAACATGACTCTGCAGTCACAAACTATGAATAGACATGTAGTGAACTAGATGAAACATATGGTTCTTGGAATGTGTGTATCACCATAAGTGTGTATAATTTGTACGTACAGAGGTACCTTGTGGACCAAGGAATGTAGATGTATGAAAAAGGAACGATGCTGCTTCCTCTTTCATGTGTTTATTGTATATAAATAAAATGTCTGAACAGTGCTCCAGTATTCCAACTACAAGATCATACTGCTTTTCCTCTGGTGCAGGCTGCAAAATCCTTATTCTTAATGGCTGGCAACACAGCTTTGAATGGACAGAGGGGCCAGATTCCTAAGCAATAATTTATTTCAACTCTCAATCTATTTTGCTCAACTGTATGGGTAGTCTGAAGAGGGATTGAATAATGCCAAGTTGCATTTCCTTCTTAACAACCCTAAGATGGAATTTGTTGTAAAAAAAAAATGTTTACCTGGAAATACTTCCCATTGAAATAAATGGCATGTATTTCTAAGAAAACACTGTTAGCATGCCTATCAGTGAGAGCAGTCTATAAAATAAATGGGTAAAATCCACTGCCGCATAAGCAAATGCCCACAGTGTGGCTTTCTTTTCTGCTTCTATCACTGCACTCCAGTCACCCTACATCTGCTCCAAAAAGGTCGGAGCCTACAAGTGAGGTATTCATTCCTCCAACCATATCATGTTCTCTAAGGGATGGATACAGTGAAATAGAACCTACTTTTGTATCAGGAAATATATTAGATTATAGTAGAATACACATTAAAACATACACAACCCTTCTGTTTAAAGATAAACACTGAACAAAATTACACACACACACACATACACATGCACACACACACAACAAAACCACATGTTATAAAGAATCAGAAGTTGGATTTTTTCCAAGTTAGATTTTCTTCCCTTAAAATTGGCACCTTTTCCCCTATTTTCTGCACAACTTTTAAACAATCTATTTTAGAAACAGTTTGCTGATTTCCCACTGCCACTATCACTGAGACAGCTGATTTTTTTTTCAAAAATCTGTTATAGCAAAGATATTGTGACAGTTTGAATATATATTGTTGTAGAAGTACATAACAATTATAACTTACAGACCAAAGTCACTTGTTGCTTTGTGAAACCCCACACTAGAGTCACTTCTAATTTTATACACCATTTGTCTGTTTAGATGTAGCTTTTTGGTGCTGCTGACTGCAAAAGCCACTGTTAAATCATGTTTCACAGACCAGATACTAAACATAAGGCTTACAGTAAAAATGAGAAGAAATAATAAAAGTAATGGATAATACTCTTTGCTTTTATGTTTCTTCTGAGCTGCTGATGTTTAATTATTGTGCACATAAATTCCCCCTACCTGCTGCCCTGAATCTTACACACCAATATTGTTTTTACACTTTTTTTTGTAGCCGAGACATTTTTACACTGTATTAGTATGTTTCTGTAGAATTATGAAGAAAATAAATTCTTTTCCAAGTTGCCCACAACGCTTTCGTCTGTTCCCTTTTAAAATCATGTTCAAGCTCTTTACTAAATTATCCCTTTATTGCAGTATCATCCTTCCCATTGAGCTATATATTGGTCTCTAACAGTGGTTACTCAGAAGTAAACTCCACCATGCTTGATGTGACTTATTTCTAAGGCCCTTTCCACACCCAGCCTTTTCACAGAGTCCTCCAGTGGGGATCCTGGCTTTGGTTCTACCTGGAGAGAAGTACAATGGGTGTGCTCCTCTCCACACTGGCTAGCTTCATAGTGAAGGAAGCAGGATGACCACACCACTTCCTTCCACAGTGCAGCCAGGTACCTTCCTAGGCTGTGCTGGGGCATGAATCACAGCCATTGCACTTCCTGGGCTTCTGTGGGACAAGTAAGTCTATGATGGTGGTGTGATCACAGGTCATTGATGGGGAGAACCTGTCAATAATTTAATCCATGATTGCACCGCCTGGGGATGGGAGAAGGATGGAACCATCAATGACGTCATGCAGAAGCGTTGTTGTGGTCCTGTCTTTCTCCCATCCCCATGGCAGGTTGGGAGGGGTGTGTGGAAAGGGCCTAAGTATTACAAGATTACAGCCTAAATTGGGAATTTAGGGTGGGTTTTTTTTAAAAAAAATATTCTTGTAAGATTATCTGTCTATACAACATATTAAACACAATAAGAAGAACCTTTATTTCAGTCAGATAGTATTTTCAGTGCTTCAGGTCATTCTTCCAGCCAAAGACTTGCTGCTGACTGAGGCAAAGAACAAGATGGTGCTCTCTCTGCCAAATTCTGTGTATCAAAACCAGCTACACTGGCAATTGAGTTTTCCTTCTCAGATGGGACAGCATCTTCAGCTACACCTGAAGACATCCAAATCATTTAGGAGATGCAGCGCAGGCCTTGTGACACATACAGATTTTTGTGATCCTCTCAATCCAACTAGTATGGAGTGGATTTTTGATAAGAGAGCTCTGGAATACTAAGCTAGTGGACTATATTCATATTTATCGTATTGACACTATAAAGGAATGAAAATTCATCAGATGAAAATGTGCAGCTATTTTGTTAAATGGAATACTCGTAAAACCCATTTAAAATAGTTTGATGAGATACTAAAAGTTACTAGGAATTAATGTGGGGAATGTATGTCAATGAAGTGTAATTGTAAAGTCAATTCTTCATAATACTATGTTTATAGCTTTTATTGCTGCACTGAAAATATTCCTCTAGTGATAATATTCAAAAGGAACATTGATTTAAATTTTGCTCTCAAAGAGAGGTAAGCCCTGTTTAGTCATTAGGAAGCATGTAGGCTCTCCATGTGAAGAGTGAGATGGGGAATTAGCACACCAACTCCACCCCAGTCACCATCCTTGTTGCCTCCCACATACTGAGGGTGACTATATGCCTCAAAGAGACTCCTTTATGCATTGAAACTTTCATCTTAATATAAGATCAAAAAAGCTTCAGTGACAAAGAAGGCTCTTCCACAGATAGGTGGAAAAAGCATGCATGTTAGTTCCTGCTTCCTCTGCTTATACCTAAAATCTTCAAATTTTTTTTTTTAAATGATTGAATGAAGTAAAACTGTATTTGGACTGTTGGATCTTGGAAAATTTACTTTTTTGGGCTCAAAGAATCTCTCTGCCAGTGTGCATCACTGCAGGCTCCTGGTGCAGACTCACATGACTAGAAACTCATTTATACAAAAAACAGTTTTTGATACATAGAAGACTAAATATTAGGGGAATTGTTGTAGCTAGCTTTCTGTTTGAAGGATTTGTATAAAGATGGGGCAATATTCTATCCTGAGAATTCCTAACTGCAGAAGACTTGTCAAGTATTATCAAGACACAAGCTTGCCATGGCAAGTTTGTTTATTTTTTGTTACCCCAAAATGTGGGTGACTCAGGGGTCCCCCCACAATGCCAGTACCTCAGTTCAAAGGTGGGGAGTTATTTAGCTCCAATTAGGAGGCCTACACTAACACAATCTTTGACACCAGTATCTATAGGGTCCTAGCAGGAAAGAACCAACTAGAGATTCCAAAATAAGCTAAAATCTGTGTTAATGAAAAAGATTCAATTATACTTGCACAGGATCCAAGCACTCACACACTCACACAAGAGCTAAATGAAGGATAAAGGGAGGAAAAATGTTGATAGCAGAGTTTTAGGAAATGGGCAATAATTACCTATCCAGAGAGCAGCAAAGAAAGCAGCAGTGTGGCTTAGACTGAGGACAGTACTTCTTCTAAAATCAGAGTGACACTGTAGAGTTCAGCAAGTGAGATATTGCATTGAACAGCTCAAAACAGAGGGGTTTTATGCACAAAAGCTGCCTCAAGGGCATGAGTGTGAATGGCTTTCTGGCCTAGCAAACAGTAGAGGTTGCCATATAGACATTAGGGTCCAGAAGGGGTTAATGGTCTTAGGTGACAAGAGCTAATGGCTGTTGGAATAGCTCTGTAATGGCAGACAGGTAAGAAATAATGCAGGGAAATGTCCAGGTCCTAGGAAGCAAGGTTGAAACAATCAGTGTTTTGGTGGGAACTTCCAGTTGCTATTGTGTGATATCAGATATTATAGCTTCAGCTTAAGCCTGTTATCCCTGGAGTTACCTAGTGATTAACCAGACAATGACTTTGGCTATGCCTAGAAGGGATCTCTGACCTACTTTGCAGCACACATGTTCAGTCAATCATTTTCCTCTATCCAACTTGACCTTCCAGTCACCTCAGAATCCATTTATGTCAATGCCAATTCATGTATTTTGTCAGTTAAATAATATTTTGCTGATTAAATTAAACCACATCAAATCTGGAGTGTGTGCAATCTGGTAACAATTTTCACCACTTTTGCAAAAAGATTAAATGTGCTATTACCCCAAAAGGTAGATGACTCATATGTCCACCTGCAGTGCCAGTGCTGCTGTGGAAATTTCTTGAGGACAAAGAATTCTTATTTAGAGAGGCAATGCTCTCATTTTGCTCCTGAGAGTTAAACCCATGTGTAATTTTCATGTATACTGTAGGACAAATGCCCTTAGAGCAAGTGAGGGAATCACTGAGTCCTCCAAATGTTGGACTGCAACTCCTAGGATTTTCCACCTCGGTTCTGCTGGTTAGGACTGCTGAGTCTACAGCCCTTTCCACACGGGGGTAATAAAACATGGTAGCACGACCTCTGACGGAGGTCTTCCATACCTTGGAGTGTGCTGCGTCATCTTTAATTTTTCAGTTCCACACCTCAATCCATGCAGAGACACCTCCAACTGTCATAGCACGTGCTTTTTAAAAACCAGGAAAAATGTGGTCTTTTTTTCCCTGAGCCGTGCTATCGCGTACATGCTCACTTGTGTAGAAGTGCAGATACGCGCTGATTCACCCATGAGATGAACGGAGGGCGGGCCGTGGGCGTAGACAGTTTCAGCAGTTGGCCCGCCCCACAAAGAACAGGACGGCACCATTTTTTAATCCTTGGAGAGCAGTTAAGACCCACAGCAGGAAAAAAGAAAAAAGATTTCAGGTACGTAAATTTTCACTTTAAAATTCTGACTGTATGTTTGCGTGGGGCTGTTGGCAGCTCAAGAGGCTGGGGACATGTGGTTTGGGGGCCCATGACTTGGGGGGAGGGGCTGCCTTGAGAAAGTGTTGGGAAAGTCTCCTTCTGAGGAAGCTCACCATTAAACTCCCAGGATAGAGCGCTGGATGTGGAAGCCAGGGGAACCGCGGCGGGGCGGGGGGGGGCCTTCGCTGCCCAGCCTTGAGGGCACAGGACAGAAAGGGCAGTGGGAGGGCTGGCCAGGGGCCCCATGGGAAGCCTCACCATTACATTATTAAGAAAAATAAATTATTAATTTACTGGCGCTTTTGCATGGGAAAAGCGCTGTGGGGCTCTCACGCCTCTCACCCTGAAATGCCCAGATCATGGGGGTGAACGGGGCGGGGGGGCCTTTGCGGCAGGGGGCAGAATGTGTGTGGTGGAGGGGGAGGTGGAACGAGGTCAGTTTTAAAAAGGGGGTCAGCCTGGCTTTGTGCTGCGGCTGTCTTTCCCTCTACCCCAATTTGCTGGAGGGGGGAATGGGAGGGAGGGGGATGAGCAATTAACGACGCCACAGGAGCACAATGGGACATGTAGTCCTCCCCACAGTGACAGCTTCCCTGGACTTTGGTGAGATTGAACCACTCCCTCGCGTCTGCTGTGGCAGGAAACCTGCCTCAACCAGCCTCAAATCTCATAAAGGCTGTGGATGGACCTTGGGATTGGGGAAGGAACGCGTGGGAATGCCATGTAATGATGCCCTCTCTCCACAGGAGCACAATAGGACGTGTAGTACTCCCCAAAGTGACAGCTCCCCTGGACTTTGGTGAGATTGAACCGCTCCCTTGCCTCTGCTGTGGCAGGAAACCTGCCTCAACCGGCCTCAAATCTCACAAAGGCTGTGGATGGACCTTGGGATTGGGGAAGGAACATGTACCAGCAACCAGCAATGTTAAGTGCTGCGACGCCAGTGCAAGGAAAAATGAACATCAGTAAATTTTATTTTTTTTATTTAAAGTTGCTTTACCAAACATTATGAAAATATACCATCTAGTAAGGGAAGGGGGATTGCTATATACAAAACAGGGGTTTGGTGGGGTAAACATAAAATTGGGAAGGAGAAATATAACTGGGAACATTATCTACAATTATTTACAGCGGGCAGCCACTCCCTTCTATTGCTTGGCACAGTAATCTCATATCCCGTCGCATCCCTGCGCAAAACTTGTGGACCGCCGAGAAGAGGGCATTCAGGCTGCTGTGCACGGCTCCATCTGTTGGGGAGAGAACAACAAGTTCAAATAGCGTGCGCAAACAACAGCCAATAGCCCTTGTATTCCCCTTTCTTCCCCAATTATGGTCAACAAGCACTTACAGAGATTTTTTGTATTTCTCTCTATACGGGCCAGCATTTCCTGTTCGCGGGTGGGCTGCTGCTGATGTGATGGCCCTGCGGCAAATTACGGAGAAGAACATTGGCTCCTGTTGATACACGTTGTGGGTTGACTGATGGTGTTAAAAGTAACAATGACAGTACAATACGCATTAACTTACCTGCTCTGGGTGGTGCAGGAATGTCCTCACCCCTTTCCTCCCACTCTTGGCTCTTCTTGGTACTGGCGACACCTGTTATGGAAAAAAATTGTATGCCATACTGTTGTCCCGACCATCAATCAACTTGGCACTGCCCCGGTCCCAGTGTTAACAATGGCTCACCTCCCACATCTGCAACCACTTCCTCCGCTACATTTATTACCACCCCACCCGGGCTGGACATAGCGGGAGAGTGGGCAGCTGTTTCTGCTCCTGCAGCTGTAGCATGCAAAAAAAACAAAAAAATTGTTTCAGAGAAAACATGGCACTTGCATGCTATTATTAACAATAAAGTAAGTGAGGCTATGCTTTCACGCATTGGCTTGGATATATGTTACCTTCATCCTCAGCAGCACCTGTTGGGTCTGTCTCCTCGCCCGTCGCTGAGGTGTCGTGTACCACTATGGCTTCTGGTGCAGAATAAAGAGGATAACAGAAATCAATACAAGTTATGATACTGCCACAACATGGCCTCCCTCCCATCCTTCAGTAAAGCAAAGTGTACCCTGACCTCCAGGTTTTTACAATACAGGGGAAGTGAGAGGGCAAAAATGGAAGTCATCTGCTGCCAACCAAACAAATTTATAAATAAACTTGTTCCTACCTTCCCTCTCTGGTGAACTGCCCACTTGTGGATCCCTATGTCCCCCTGCCTCACGCCGCCTTGCACCTGTGAAAGTGGAACGTGGTGTTAAGGGTGTTTGGAGACTGTGGGGGAAGGGGCGGGCCCCCTTGAGTGGAAGGCACAGAACAACTTTAAAGTAGTGCTTCAGTTCAGCAGGGATGGGAGAAAACATTACTTACATCCTCCCCTGCAGCGACCCAGCCAGGAAGGGCGACCAGCACTCTTCCACATCCTGAGAAGCAGGGAGAAGTAGGGTGGCCTTGCGGCGTGGGGAGGGTGGCCATTAAATCTCTCCATGGCTTTGTAAAAAGCCCCCTTGAGGCTCTTGAATTTTGAGTTGACCTGGGCCGCTGTACTCTCAAAGCCCTGGCACGTCAACCTTCGTGCCACAGACTCGTAATATTCTCTATTTGGGGTGCTTGTGCTCCGGAACATAATGTTCAAGCCGCCACACCATCTGACCAGGGACATCATTTCCCTGGTCTCAAAGTCAGTCCAGAGAGCCCCCTCATGCTCCATGTCACCACACCAAAGTCACTCACACCACCACAATAACACACTCCACCACAATCACACACACCACCACACCCAATCACCACCAAACAGCTAAAATGAAAAAGTGAAAAGAATTCCAAAGAAACAGAAAGTGAAGAAGTAAAAAAAATGATACGGTGTTTAGAGAACAAGGGGAAAGAAATAGCAGGAAACCATAGTATAGTGTGGGATAGAAACATTCAAATTAAACTTCAGAATGGAATACAGGGTAATAGAAGGGAATAGGAATGAATGAAAGCTAAAACACTCACCCAGCCTCGAACACACACACCCTCCACTCTTGACTCTAAAAACCCACTGAATGCATGCAATTCCCACGCCGTCCTATGGGGGGTTTCCAGGTCCTGCGTTACCACGCATGCTCAAGGACATGACGAGAAGGAGCTGCGCAGGTCCATGCTGGAAGCAGCAATTTTGAGGCGGAGGAAAGTGGACGCAAGGGAGTGAGGTTTGTGAAGGGCGACTGAGCACGGAAAGAGGGAGATGGAGGAAAGGGAAGAATCCACCCAGGGCAATGTTTCTAGCCCTGGAGAGGGAGGTTGTAGCATCAGGAGGAAGAGGAACAAAGGGAGGGGTGTTGCATGGTGGCCATCAGAGATCAAGGACCTGCTGGACATTTGGGGCGAGCAGTGCTTTCAAGCGGACCTGCAGGACAGCTACCGCAATATAGAAATATTTGAGGACATAGCCAAAGAAATGGCTAAGAGGGGACACCGAAGAACTGCAGAGGAATGCAGGACAAAAACAAAGAAGCTGCGTTTGGGCTACCAGCACATGGTTACAGCTAACAAGAGGACAGAATCCACCAGAGCCACCTGTCCTACTTTGAAGAGCTGGCAAGAATACTGGGGGGAGATGCGAGTGCCCATCCTCCCAGAGTGGTCACCAGCCTACAGGTAGAAGAGGGTGGAGACCACGCAGTGGACAACACTGGTGCAGCAGAAAGTATAAACAATACCGAAAAACTTTTCTGTTTTGGGCCCAAACTGTACCCCCAAAGCCACTTTTATGTCTCCTTTGTTTTATAGTGCAAGAGCTGGCACCGAGTGAGGAACTTTTCGAGGAAGGCACCCAGAATTCCTCTGGTGCAGAGTCATCCGGTAAGCCTGTGTGGGTGTGTGACCAGATAAAATGTAGATATTGGTTTTGCTCCACCCAGTAAAGATTTGTGCATGCGCAGAGTAATGAAACCAATTGAGGGTGGTGGTGTGCTGACTGCTGTGTGTGACATGCCCAGAGATTGTGACAGAACTGTTTTGGGCTGATAGAGTGGCACCACAGCTGAGGGAGGAAAGACAAACCAAGGGAGGGAGGGGTGGAGGGAGAGAGAGAAAGAGGCTGGTGGTGTGCTGACTGCTGTGTGTGACATGCCCAGGGATTGTGACAGAACTGTTTTGGGCTGAGAGAGTGCCACCACGGCTGAGGGAGAGTTCCAGAAAACTGTCTGGCCAAGAAATACTGCAATTTCCATGTGTTCCTGGGGGAAGAGGATAGGGATTGCTTGGGAATGGGTGGCCAAAGAACCTCCCATAGTGCTCTTGTGTTAGCACAGAAGTGAGTGGTGAGCTATGTGTTGTGGTGGAGATTGGGTTTTAGAGTATTCACCCTCCTATAGTCTCCAAGGCAAACAGTGGATGCCAGAAGCACATGCTCAATGGCAAGGCACACCTCTATTAAGATAGCAGCCACTGTGGAGATCCCCCAGCCGAAAGTGTTGGTCGTCTTTCGGTAGATCAATGGGCTTGTCAGCCACCATACAGTGATGGCCACTCTCTCCTCCACAGGGATGGGTTGGCGCATCTCTGTGGTTCTTTTCTCTAGGTGGGGATGCAAATGGTCAGCTATTTCAAAGAGGGTGGCTTTGGTCATCCTAAAGTAGTAGAGCCACTGGTCATCATCCCACTTCGCAAGAACCTCTTCGGTCCACCACGTCCTGTGCATCCTCTCCTGAACCTACCATCTCCTGGGGCGTGGCACATGGAGCAAGGAGCCTTCCAGCAGGGGCACATAACAGTTTAAGTCCCCTCATCATGGTCCCGATACAGCCTGTACCTGTACCTCCTCACTGTATCTCTGGCCCACTGCTTTTGTATTGTTTCCATAACAATCCCCAGAACCATAATAAATGGCCCAAGGGCCCTGTAAATGGTCGCCATCCCCTCTTCTTCCATAGCCAAACCAGCCAAATTAACCAGAAAGTAGCCGTGAAAAAAGACTCAAGCTAACGCTCTCTCCACAAGGCTTCAGAGGAAGGGGGGCCAGAGGGAGGGGGAAGTCGTGGGAGGAGCTAGGTGTTGCTGCATACGTGCTCATGTGCGCGCTTATGGAATGACGGAATGACGCAATGACGGACAGAGCCATTTTGAAAAAAAAACACAGCCAATCACAGGCGAAGGGGAGGAGCTAAGGAGACTACTGGGAGTGGCCATGAGAAAATGGTGTGGATCTTTAAGCACACGCTAGCCCGGTTCACGCTACAGCCATGTAGCCATGTAGAAGTCCACGCTAGCGCAGCTACAGAAAACAACGGCCAGAAGCATCACGGTGCAATTTCATCACCTTGTGTGGAAAGGGCCTAGGTGTATGATTTATATTTCATGTCAATTAAATAATGCTCATTGCCAGTTATATCATATTATGGATGTGGGATGTACAGCATGATGACAGTGGCTTATGAAAAAACTGATGAGTCCATCCATCTGTAATGAGGTCTCCCTCTTTTCCTACTGCCTTAACAAGCATTATTGTCTTTTCTAGTGAGTCATATCTTCTCATGATATGACCAAAGTAGGTTAGTCTTAGTTTAGGGAGAAGTCAGGCTTGATTTGCTCTAGCATGCATTCATTTGTCTTTTTAGTAGTCGACAGTATCCATAGGACTCTTCTCCAGCACCACATTTCAAATGAATTGATTCTCTTCTTATCAGCTTTCTTCACTACTCAGTTTTCACAACCGTACATAGAATTTAGAAATATGATAGCATGGGCGTCATATTTAGTATTAAATGATATATTCTTACATTTGAAAACATTGTCTAGCTCCTTCATAGCTCCACTTCCAAGTCTTTGTCTTCTTCTGATTTCTTGATTTCAGTTTCCATTCTGATTAATGGCTGAGCCGGATATGGGAAATCTTAAACTATTTTGATATCTTCATTGTCAACTTTAGACAATAGACATTGACTATTGTGGTCAATATTTTTTGTTTTCTTAATGTCCAACTGTAAAACTATCTTGGCATTTTTTTCCTTGAATTTCTTTAGTAATTGTTCCAAGTCTTTGCTGTTTTCTGCTAATAGCATGGTGTCATCTGCATATTTTAAACTGTTAATGTTCCTCCTTCCAATTTCCATACGTCCTTCCTCTGAGTCTAATCCTGCTTTATGTATGATATGTTCAGCATACAAATTAGACAGAGTGATAAAGTGCAGCCTTGCCTGATCCCCTTGCCAATTGGAAATCATTCCAGTTCTCTGCATTCTTTCCTGATGACAGCCTGTTGTCCTGAGTACATCATGGCAATCAAAAGTTGCGGCAGAATCATTTCTTTAATAGTTAACCATATAATCATATGATCTACATAATCAAAGGCTTTGCTGTAATCTATGAAACATAGCCTGACTTTCTTCTGAAATTTTTGGTGTGCTCCATTATCCAAGATATGTTTGCAATAAGATGCCTAGTACCTCTTCTTTTCCTGAACCCAGCTTGGATGTCTGGTATTTCTCACTCCATATATGATAAAGGTCTTTCTTGTGTAATTTTGAGATTCACTTTGCCTCCATGGGAAATTTATTAAATAGTCCTGTGGTTACTGAAGTTGCTAATGTCCTCTTTCTTGGAGTTTGAAATATAGGTTGGGTGTTTCCAGTCTGTGAGTCGTTGTTTTGTTTTCCATGTTCATTGACAGATTTTAATTAGTAGAATCTGCCTCTATTGCTTGAAGCAGCTCCATTGACATGTCATCATTCCCTGATGATTTATTTCTTCCAAGTGATATGAGCGCAGCTTCGAATTCACTTTCTAAAAGTGTAGGCCATCATCAAGTTGTTCTTTGAATGGCTCTGCCATCCTTTCATCTCTTTTATATAGTTTTTCAGTGTATAGTTTCCATCGGGGGGGGGGTCCCTACCTGGTCATGCAATGTGTTCCTCTGCTGGTCTTGGGTTAAGTTTCCCTTTGATTTCTTGGATCTTGTAAAAGAGGTCTCTTGTTTTTCATTTTTCTTGTCATCTTCTGTTTCTTTGCATTGATTATTTAAGTAGGTCTTCACCCTGCATGGAAGTCATAAAACAGTGGCATTCAGAGTTCTGACTCTGTCACCTTTTACTTTTGCTTTTCATCTGTGCTTGAATGCTCGAAGTGTTTTATCTCTCATCCATTGAGGCTTTTCTTTCTTTTTGGCTGCAGATAGGATCTTTTCTGCACTCCTTCCTGGCAATGTCCCTGGCTTCAATCCAGAATTCTTCTGACTCCCAGTCAATTAGGCCTAAGAGTACAAATCTATTATTTATTTTTTTACATTATCCTTAAATTCTATAGGGATGTTCTTCAGGTTGTATTTCAGTTGGTTTAATGTCAGAGTGAGAATTTCAGCAGGTACAGCTTGTCATACATTAATTTCCCCTTCTGTAGAACTATTAAAGCTATCTTCCTTCCCGTCCCATTCTCCTACATTAACCCCAAAAAGCACATTTTTGTCTCAAAGAGCTTAAATTAGTTATCCTTCAATAATATCATTACTGACTAGGTTCTGAAGATATACTGCAGAACTATAAATAAATGCATACCTCCAAGAGTTAAATAATTTTGCATTCAAATTGCCATCTGCAGTTGGATGAAAAAAAGACTGTATTAGTGGAAACAGGAACATCCAAAATGGGATGGTGGCAGAAATAGATATTTAATTGTTTTTTGCTATTTTACATTGATTTGAATTATCTAATTATGTATGAAGTTTTAGTATCTTCATAAAACAGATTATTCTTTTATCTGAAAACCTTGGGAAGATTTTGAGTTCTTTTTCATTGCCTAAAATATAAGTGCATCTTTTAAAAATGTTCTAGATACTTTGTCTTAGCATTGCTAAAATATATCTGAAAATTAGAAGTGGGGGAGGCAGCTTCCATAGAAACTAGTTTTTTTTTATTTGCATTTTTCTTAGAGCAATCCAATTTTTTTTCCAAGTAAAGCTGTCAGGCCCCTGTGCCAAGGAAACACTCAGATCAAAGGTTGCAGCTTTACCATCTTGAACTTACAATATGACAAGATTTTCATCTTAGTGTAAGATTTAATTCTAAGCCCTACTCCTGAAGATACCCATTACTTAACAAACCTTAAAAGGTACAAATATAGTGCGTACCATAATGCTTTGAATGTTAAAATACCGAACAGATTTTAAATGCTTGTGCTTTGATTTTCATCATCATCATTTCTTGAGGATGAAGAATCCTTGTACCTTGTGATGTTTTGAGCATCAGGTCCCAGATGCTTCAGCCAGCTTGACCAATGGTAAGAACTTATGTGAGTTATAGAGCTGGACCGGAGCTACGAAGAGATGAGGTTTATTTACATATTGCAAGGCAACTCTAAGAGTCTGGTGCTTCTTAAAGGTGTACAAACACACATTTCCTCTACTTCTAACAGGTTAGCTGTCTGTGGGAACTGATCCCTTAGTGTGTTAGGTTTCTGCCCCAGTGGAATATAGTTCGTCCTCCACTTTCATGAGAGTTAGGAGCGCAGGACCCTCGTGAGATTGGAAGAACCAGAAATAACATTTTCAAAGCCCATCTGCCTACTGGAACTAAGCAACCACCAATCATGGCAGTGGCCAATCCAACACCTCACCCTTCTCTCCTCCCCTCTCCCCTGTCTCCTGTCTTCTCAACAGCTCTAGCTCCTATCTTTTTTTACTGCACACCTTAGCACCACCACACCACAATCTAGCTCCTAGCTTTATGTCTCCTCCCCTCCTCTGGAGGATGGGAAACAGGAGGAAGAAGGGGGGGAGAAGGAGAAGTGTGGTCAGGAGTTGAATCATGTCAAGGTGGTGGCAAGGTGGGCAGTCAAAGAAGGTAGGAGCTGGTGCTGATGGAAGGACAGGAGATAGGGGATGGAGGGGGTGGAAGAGAAGGGGGTACGGTGCTGGATCCAGCCAGCTGCTGCCAGTGGTCCTGACACAGGATGGCGTTTGCTAGCTCTGTCAATCAGAGTGAGGTGTGGTGGTGGCAAGGTGAGCAGTAAAAGTAGGTAGCTCTGGTGCTGTTGGGAGGATGGAAGACAGGCAAGGAGGGGAAGGAAAAGTGGAGTTAGGAGTTGGATTGCAGTCAGCTGCTGATGGTGCTTCGAAAATCAGTTTGCTTTTGCTGGCTTTGAAATCTGGGTGAGGCACAGTGGTGTGAGATAGAAAGGAGGAGGAAGACACAGAGCTACAAACTTACTAATGATTAAATTTGCAAAGGGAAACCCATGAGAATGGAGAGCCAACTATATTAGAATATGCCAAGGAAGAATGCTTGTAAGAGTTGGAAAAAGATGCCTCCAAAAGATAAAGCAGCAAAAGTGGATGGATAAGGAAGATAAGTGAGGGGCATAATCAAGACACAAAATAATTTTTCAGGCATTTAAAGAAATCTAAATACTTTCAATAACATTGAAAACAACTCTTAATGAAATGCCAGAAGTAACAACAGCAGCAGCAACTACAACAACAAAGCACAGTCCTGCCCATTTGTGGTTGACAATATTTGTTTATTAAACATTCTTCGTGCTTCCTCATTGTTCTGAATTATACAGCAGTCAAGTGTTTGACAGTCAATGGAAATTTTCCGTAATTAATATACCTGAAACTTTATCACATTCCATGAAAAAAATGGGAATATTTGACTATTTGGCCAAATGTATCAATATTTTGAAGAGTTTTATCAATATTTTGATAAATATTTTTATGCCTAATCATAGCAGTTAGCTAAACTTTTTTAATTATTTTTTTATTTAAAACAACAGACACTTATAATTAGATAACAAGTAGTAATTATATCTTTCACAATTTCCTAAAATACCATTGAATTTGAAATAATATTTCACAGAGTGATATAGTATAGATGGGGAACTTAGCATTCTTTTAAAACCCGGATAATTTATAATCCACATAAAAATTACTTTTATCATTTTATCTCATTTACCTATGCTGAATATTATTGTAATTTTATCAGATCTTTAAATGGTCCTCTGTTACAACACCCTAACTATATTCTAAATCAGGGGTGGGCAATTATTTTTTCCATGGGGCCACATGAGAAATTAAAAATATTTTGGAGGGCCGAGCCCATAGGCTGAACTCAATTCTGCATAATATTAATTGTATTTCTTTATAAAAAGCAGTAAATAGCATTGTTTTGACAAGCTGGTACGAGTATATGTTATAGTTAAACAATGAAAAAGTGAGGTTGCCTTACAAAAAAATGTAATTTATTAAATAAAATTTCCCCAAACAATGGTAAACAAAATGAACATTTTTCACTATTTGTGACTCATATTAGTGAAAATTTCCAGTCACATTCACTCAAACACATTTTGAGTTTCATTTACTGTTGGAAAGAGGTTCTTAGCATTCTCAAGACATCACAATATTGTCTTTGTACTCCAAATATTAAGCAAGATACATCATATTGAACTGTCACTAAACATCACTGAACTGTGATCCTGAGAAAAAAGCTTCCAAAGAAAGTGTCCCAGTTCACTGCTAGTTGGTGCCTTTACATGCCAACATTTGTAGTCTAATTACCTCATTTGGTGTTTTTAAGTTCTCTTTTCTTGTTCAGTGAGAGAAATCTAGTCTCTGCTGGGCTTTAACAAGTGCATCGAAGTCAGGTTGAATGTCTGAGGTGGAGATGCGAAGCACAGCTGACAGATGATCATCAGTGAGAGAGGATCTATACCTGGATTTCGTGAACTTCATCATTGAAAATGTTTGTTCACATATATATGTAGAGCCAAAGAGAACCAACATCTTTTGAGCATGTCTCCTCATGTTTGGAAAGTTCTCCTCCTTGAGAGAAGAGTAGAAATCTAGCAGAGATCCTGACTTAAAGTGCTCTGCCAGTACTGCATCAGACTGCAGGTCGATGAGTTCCAGCTGAACATCACTGGGTGCATTATCCACACTGCAGGTAAAAGGAGAGGAAATCTGGTGCATTTCATCTTCGATTTTTCTGAGATCTTCAAATCGCCTTGAAAACTCACCATGCAATGCTCCCAACATGGATGAGTACCTGCGGAGGTGATCAGCTGGTGGTGTGACTTCTTTCAGGGTTTGCATGTGAGTGAGAGTGTTGCTCTCCAGTTGGCTTGAAAGAAACTGTATCTTCGTCATGAAAGCCTTCACCAGGCTGCGCATTTCATGAACAAAAAGGCCCTTGCCTTGCAGTTTGGTGTTCAGTTCATTCATCAGTGCAGTCACATCAACAGAAAATGCAAAATTTGCCATCCAGTCCTCATCTGAGAGCTCTGGGAAGTCTTTGCCTTTCTTCTCACAAAACTCTCAAATCTCTGCTTTCAGGTCCCAGACTCTTTTTAGCACTTTGCCCAGGCTGAGTCATCTGATAGCTGTGTGGTAGCCGATGTCACGATGCTCGGTCTCATGCTCCTCCAAAAGTGCAACAAACTGTCTGTGGTTCAATGCTCTTGCCCTGATGAAGTTTACTATTTTAGTAACAACACCAATGACATGGTCAATTTTTAGCACGGATTTGCATAACACATGTTGGTGTATAATACAATACAAAAATACCAGTTTCTGATCCACGTCGATTTCAGTCACTTTATCTTGCATACGTTTCAAAAGTTCAACATTTTTTCCGGTAAGATTTGGACAACCGTCCGTTGTGATGCCTGTCAGTCTGTCCCATTTCAGTCCCAGTGTGTCCATGCACTCGTTTACCTCCGTGAAAATCGCTCCCTGTCATCGTTCCTTTCATCAACCTCATTGCTACCAGCTCCTCCGTAATCTTGAAGTCCGGTGTTATCCCGTAGATGAATACGAGTAACTGGGCTGTGTCACGGACATCACAGCTCTCGTCTAAAGCCAAGGAGAAAAAGTCGAAACGTGCCACTTCACATTGCAGCTGAAGCTCCAGATTCCCCGCAATGTCCTCGATCCTTCTAGTCATGGTTCGCCTGGACAGCGGGACTTGCTCAAATGCTGCTTTTTTTTCCAGGGCATATTAGTGCTGCAGAGTCCACCAAGCACTCTTTGACAAACTCCCCCTCCGAGAACGGCTTACTGTATTTAGCGATTTTGTGGGATATCACAAAGCTGCTCTGGGTTGCTGCATCCCTGGCTGCGTGAAGTTTGGTAAAACAGCCTTGCTGCTTTTGCAGCTTAGCTAGCAAAGCTTCTGAAGTCTGCGCCCTTTCAGCATCAGTGAAGTTTTTATATTTCTCAGCGTGTTTTGTCTTGTAATGCTGACTCAAATTGTAGTCCTTAAACATGGCAATCTGCTCCCCGCAAACTAAACACCCGGCTTTACCTCTGACTTCGGTAAATAAATACTTAGCAGTCCAATTCTTTTTGAAAACTCTGCATTCAGCATCTACCCTTCTTTTTTTAGCGGACATTTTGAAGGCTAAAGTCCTCTTGTGACAAGGATCCAATCATGTGCATGTCTGTCATTATGCACGTGAATAAAAAAAACAACTTCAAAATAAAAGCAATGCAGCTTTAGACCATGCATGAGGTAAAGTTAGAAAGTATGTTTATTTTGTAATTTCCAATTAGCCTTACATGGGCCGGTCAGAGCCAATCAAAGGGCCGTATATGGCCCAGGGGCCGTACAATGCCCAGGTCTGTTCTAAATGTACATTATCAGCTTCCAACAGTATTTTGTATGTTTTATAATTGACAACTTAAATGTTTCCTCTAGTACAAGCGGCCAATGGTGGGAGGAGTAGAAACAATAGTACAGGACTTGCAGGAAGGGCCCGGGGACTAAAGTGTCTCTACACTAATGCACGGAGTATGGGAAACAAGCAGGATGAACTTGAGCTCCTAGTACAACAAAATAAATATGATTTGATAGGTATCACTGAGACCTGGTGGGATGAGTCTCATGATTGGAATATAGGAATAGAGAGGTATAGTCTATTTTGTAAAAATAGACCAAACAAGAAAGGAGGAGGAGTAGCCTTGTATGTCAAGGATGTCTTCACCTGTGAAGAGATCCATGACTTAAACCCAGTAAGCCAGGTCGAGAGCATTTGGGTAAGAATTAAGAGAGCGAGAAACAATGGGGATATTCTGGTGGGGGTTTACTACAGACCTCAAACCCAGGCTGAGGACTTTGATGACGCCTTCCTCAACCAAATGACTGCACATTCAAAAAGGAGAGATACAGTAATAATAGGAGATTTCAATTACCCGGATATATGCTGGCAGTCAAACTCTGCCAAGACAGCAAGGTCCAGCAAATTTCTTGCTTGTCTTGCAGACAACTTCATGGTCCAGAAAGTGGAAAAAGCCACAAGGGGATCAAATAGTCTAGATCTGATCCTGACCAACAGGGATGACCTTGTTAATGAGGTAGAAGTGGTTGGATCTTTAGGGGGGAGTGACCATGCCCTATTGGAATTTGGCATTCAGTGGGAAGGAGAAGAAACACTCATCTCAGATTTTTAAAAAGCAGACTTCTGTAAACTTAGGGAGCTGCTGGCTGGAATTCCATGGTCAAGAATAATGAAAGAGAAAGGAGTTCAGGAGGCATGGGAGTTCCTTAAAAAGGAGATACTGAAGGCACAGTCTAAAACTGTGCCAATAAGGAGGAAAAATGGAAGATAGCTGAAGAAACCAGAATGGTTGACTAAACAACTCTCAGCTGAGCTAAGTGTTAAGAGAAACATGTATAGGAAATGGAAGAAGGGGGAAGCCACCAAAGAAGAATTTAAGCAAGTAGCCCGGAGATGTAGGGAGGAGGTCAGAAAGGCTAAAGTACAGAACGAACTTAGGCTGGCCAGAGACATTAAAAACAATAGAAAGGGCTTTTTGAAATACATCTGCAGCAAAAGGAAAAAGAAGGAGATGTTAGGGTCGCTGCGCAGAGAAGATGGTGAATTACTCACAGGGGGAAGAGAAAAGGCAGAACTACTTAACACCTTCTTTGCCTCAGTTTTTTCCCAGAAGGATACAAGCACTCAAGCTGGCGGTTGGGAAGCAGGTGAGGAAGCAGGGGAAATGAGGGAAATGAGGCACATAATAGATAGAGAGTTGGTACAGGAATACCTGGCCACACTGGATGAATTCAAGTCTCCAGGGCCAGATGAATTGCATCCTAGAATATTAAAAGAGCTGGCAGAGGTCATTTCGGCACCGCTTGCTATAATGTTATCTTGGAGGACAGGAGAAGTTCCAGCAGACTAGAAGAGAGCAAACATTGACCCCATCTTCAAGAAGGGGAAAAGAGGACCCAAACAATTATCGCCCAGTCAGCCTGACATCAGTACCCGGAAAGATCCTGGAGCAGATCATTAAGCAGTCAGTTTCTAATCACTTAGAAAGAAAGGCGGTAATCACGAGAAGTCAACATGGATTTCTCCAAAATAAGTCATGCCAGACTAATCTTATCTCTTTTTATGATAGAGTTGCTAGCTTGATAGATGAAGGGAATGCTGTGGATGTAGCATATCTCGATTTCAGTAAGCCCTTTGACAAAGTACCCCATGACATTCTTGCAAAGAAACTAGTAAAATGTGGGCTGGACAGGGTTACTGTTAGTTGGATTTGTAATTGGTTGACCGACCAAACCCAAAGGGTGATCACGAATGGCTGCTTTTCATCCTGGAGAGAAGTGACTAGCGGGGTGCCACAGGGTTCTGTCCTGGGCCCAGTGCTGTTCAATATTTTTATCAATGAAAGGAAAGGAAAGGATGAAGGAATAGAGGGCATGCTCATCAAATCTGCAGATAACACCAAATTGGGAGGGGTTGCTAATGCACCAGAGGACAGGATCAAAATTCAAAATGACCTGGATAGATTGGAGAGCTGGGCCAAGGCTAACAAAATGAAATTCAACAGAGAGAAGTGTAAGGTCCTACACTTAGGTAGAAAAAATGGAATACAGAAATATAGGATGGGGGACATGTGACTGGACAGCAGTACGTGTGAAAGGGATCTAGGAGTCTTCATAGACCACAAGCTGAACATGAGTCAGCAGTGTGATGCGGCAGCCAAGAAAGCCAATGCAATTCTCGGCTGCATCAACAGGAGTATGGTGTCTAGATCGAGGGAGGTACTGGTACCACTCTACTCTGCTTTGGTTAGACCTCATCTTGAATACTGTGTCCAGTTCTGGGCACCCAATTCAAGAAGGACATGGTCCAGCTGGAGCAAGTCCAGAGGATGGCGACCAAAATGGTGAGGGGCCTGGAAGCCATGCCCTATGAGGATAGACTTAGAGAGCTGGTTATGTTTAGTCTGCGGAAGAGAAGGTTAAGAGGGGACATGATAGCCATGTTTAAATATTTGAAGGGATGCCATGTAGAGGAGGGAGAGGGCTTGTTTTCTGCTGCTCCAGAGACTAGGACAAGGAGCAATGAATTCAAGCTGCAGGAAAAGAGATTCCACCTGAACCTCAGGAAGAACTTCCTGACAGTCAGGGTTGTCCGGCAGTGGAATATGCTGCCTCGGAGTGTAGTGGAGTCTCCTTCCTTGGAGGTTTTTAATCAGAGGCTGGATGGCCATCTGTCGGGAGTGCTTTGAGGGTTTTCCTGCATTGCAGGGGGTTGGACGGATGGCCCGTGTGGTCTCTTCCAACTCTCCATTTCTATGATTCTATGATTCTATTTCTGTAGTTAACAATGACGGCTTGCCTGCATCTAAAATAAGAAAAAAAAAACTTTTTTTTAAGTTATTGTCATTACCTACTTATCACTTGTTCTATGGTTATCTTTTCCCTTACTTCATTACATCATTATATCAATATATCATTACATCATTATATTTTCCATTACATACATTGTCTCTTAACTCTTCCAAGTTTACTTTTATCTCAGCAATCATGAAATATCAGTACCCAGTTTTTGTTTCAAGTATTCTTTAACTGGAAACCATTCTCTATTGTTTTTCCCCTGTAAGTTTCCCCTTAATGCTAGAGTTAGGTTATCTAATACCAAAAATTCCATAAGTTTAGTTAATCATGTTTCCATTTCTGAGATAGACTTGTTCTTCCAATATCTAGCTTATACAATTCTGCCCACCGCAATCATACAAAGTATTATCCTCTAGTACTTCACCATTAGCACCTTCTCTAATTCACGTAACATATTTAACAGAAAGATTTCAGGGGACAATGGAATCTTTGTTTGTAAGATTTCTGTCATGCTTCTATGTATATTTTTCCAATGCTTTCTTGCAATATGGTAAAAGGTGCCATTTTTCTTCTCACCCTTCCAGCATTTATTTTCCCTTGTTTTGAAGATTTTGCTTAATCTGGCTATGTCTAAATGCCACCTAGACATTATTTTAAAGTGGTTTTCTTTCAAGTTTTGGGCTGATGTGCATTTTTGAGTATTTTTCCAGCTTCTTTCCCAATTTCCTAGACTTATTTCATGCCCAATGTTTCATGCCCATTTTATCATTACCTCTTTCACCACTTCTGTTTCCAATTTTCGATTTAAGAGAATCTTATATATTTGAGAGGATGGGTGATCAGGTTTCTCCAAAAGGATCTTCTCAAATCCATTTAGTTGTTTGCTTGTATCAATCCCTTCAAGCTTTAAATCCATTTTAAATCTTTCTTTTAATTGTAAGCAAAGAAACTATTGACAGTTCACACCATCCTCCTCTAGTTCCTCTCTTGTCTTTAATCTCAAATGGGTCTTATCTTCTTCGATTATAATATCTTTATACTTAAGCCATCTTTCTTTCAAGTTCTTCTGTCTTCCAAATAAGACCTCATGCAGCAATAACCATTGTGGCATTCTTCTATAAGTTTTACATCTAAATTTCAACCAGATTGCCAGTAACGAACGTCTTATATAATGATGTGTGCTATCTTTGTCAATCTTTGCTTTATCGTACCAAAGGTATATATGCCAGCCAAAATGTAAATCTGGACCTTATAGCTTTAGTATTCTTTCATTTTGTAATGTAACCCAATCTGTAACCCCTGTCAGTCTATTTGCATAAAAATAAAATTTTAGCTCAAGGAGTCCGCATCCACGTGTTTCTTTCTTATCTATTAAAGTCTTCCATTTGATTCTTGTTTTTTTCCCTTCCCAGATGAAATATAATGCCAACATCCACAGAAGCTAGATAAACTTTTTATGCAAACCTAGATTTGAGCAAATTGTTCATTTCTCTAAACCATGGATGGGATTCACTTAGCTCTCCAGGTGTTGTTGGTCTGCAGCTCTCAGTCACTGTAACCAGTATAACCAATGGCAAGGAATATTGAGAGTTACCAGCCAATACATTTTAGAATTGTGTCCCACTCCTACTCTAAACCAGTGCTGGTCAAAGTGGTGGTTCATAGACTAGTCTCACACAAAAAATCATTTGCTACCAGTCCATAGCACAGTTCCATGAAAGGCAGAAACAGGGTTACCCAATGAGCAAGAATGGCAGCAGTGTGTGACACATTAGAATGAGAAAATACCCTACTGCTAGCTCTCATCAGATAGCTTAAGAACTGCTCTAAGAAGCACATCTTTTAAAGAAACTGCTACGTAAATCAACAAATCATTGGAGGTGTAATATCATTAATCCTTCTTTAACACATATGTTTTGGAGCAGTGCTATCATTGTCTCATTTGGGGTGGGAGTAATTAGGTGGATATACTTGGTATTGGAAAGTATATGTATATGTATATGTTTCTGTTAATTGTTTTGTTGTTGTCTCCCTTCAAGCTATTTCTGACTTAGGGCAACCCTAAGGTGAACCTATCACGGGTTTTTCTGGGAACAGAGTGAGTGTGATGCACCCAAGGTCACTCAGTGGCTTTACATCGTCTAATGGGCAATCAAACTCTTGTATCCCCACCTTCCACTACTATTTCCCACTCCATGGCAAGTAAGAAGATGGAATACCTTATGAGTAAAAATATAAAAAATGTGAAAAATAGGAAGCAGCTTTCTCTTTTTTCCTTTTAACATACCTATGCTGTGTTCTGTCTGTTACTCCATTTTCCGAAGTTTGCTGAACAAAATCAAAAATGGCACTGACCTGTCTTTTGCTGGGCAGGGACAGCTGGAAAAAGGTGACCAAACCCACAGTCCTCTCTCTGCTGCTCACCAATGCACATTGATGTGAATGTATGTTTTTGCATCACTGAGAAAACCTGAATTTGCTTCAATGAATAAGATTTTTTCCAGTTTTCAAATTATGCACGTTCCTACCACATGGCAGCACATTATCAAAGGATTCCATGCAGGGACCACTCCACTTTGACTTCCCAGCATACCTCCAAACAAATTGCTCAGCCTGTGTCAGGGAGCACTGTGCTAATGGCTAGGAAAGATAAAATAAGGGGCCACTGGCGCCTCCCTAAATTGTAAACACCTGGATTCCATAGGATGTTGAAAGTGGAATGATAGTGCTATAACAGTCTACTGAGGAAATGGCCTTGGTCAGCCTTTACAGAAATCTATCACTAATGTGGTTGTCTTTTTTCTTTTTGTATTCCTATTTTCCTGTTTTGGCTATACTGGAATATAATAGTATATAACAGAACTTTTTTGTGTACTTCTATCATGTTTTTTTTTTAAAAAAAGCACTGTTCTAAGCCAGTCACTTCTTCATCTCCTTAAAGTGTCCTGAGAGATTATATCAATGGGAACTCAGGTGAATGGGTTTTGAAAAACCTGACTGGAAGCAACTAAACCATCTTCAGAAGGAGAAACAAGGAAATAGATTTCTAATTTTGTTTTTCTGTGGGTTATTTATTGACTTACTACATTTCTATCAGTGTAAACATGAAAACTCTGGCTCTTGAGCTCCATTAATGTCTCCACTTTGACTTCCCAGCATGCCTCCAAACAAAATGCTCAGCCTGTGTCAGGGAACACTGTGCTAATGGCTAGGAAAGCAAATGAGTTTTTGCACCTGAAAAATTCAAAGAGCAGAGAAGTGAGTTATTCGGGCTGCCTGCTTGACTGCTTGTTTACAGAAGTGTGACAAGTGCCATCTGGTGATGATGGGGATTTAGGTAGGGACTCATGCATTTAAAAGCACAAGCTGCTTGATTTTGTTGGGTACAGTTTCTCAGTATGGTATGCCAAATCAAATTGCATCTTTGCATTGCGTTGTATGTTGTCCAGACCAGAGCACAAAAATAGAATAGGTAATGCAATATCTTTAAGGAGATTAATGTCTGTCAATGGAGAAGTATAAAGATTTACAACATACACAAAGCTCTGCTTTGGACAAAATAGAGTAGATCCTTTGAAGTCAGTGGGATTTATTTATTCATTTGTTGGATTTATGTTAGGAAAGAGTGAAAATTTAATTTCCAGACCCTCTTTATAAGAATATATTCAAACTGATAAATTTCTTCAGAATTGAGAAGGAAGGAATTTGAGATTAAAATAATTCCAATGTGAAATAAAGCAAAAATGGCACATTCATCCATCTAGGCTCATGACTTGGAGTGCCTGGCTTTTAAAAGTCTGTGGCTCTTTTTGCACGGCATTTGCCACGCGAAAGGGCTGTTGAGCATCGCGCGATTGTGAGGAGCGATCTGCACAACACACTCACAACTGCGTGACATTTCATGGTAGGAGAGGCGCCGCTCACACACTTTTTCATTTTCAAGCTTTCAGCTGAAAATGGTGTGCGATCACACATTGCTCCAGGGCCCCGCACACACTTGCCGTGCATGCAGAGCCTCCGGAGCTGTGGCGGTCGTGCCTCCTGCCCCAGCGCAGTCTGGGAAGGAAGAGGTGGAGCTCTCATGCTGCCTGCTCAGGAGCAGGCAGCTCGTGTGGAGCTGAAGCAGCGGGGACGCGACAGCCTCTCACTGGAGGCTGCTCACGCAATCCCTGCACCCCAGCACCGAAAAAAGGTAAGGTGCGGAAAGGGCCTGTGTTTGAATCTCTGAGTATGCAACCATGTTAGTGCTGAATAATTCTTCTGAGAGGTTGTTTGCATTTATTTATTTTGGCTGATGTGTATGGAGAGAGAAATTCATTTTACTTTGTTTACTTAGGTTTGGTTTGGTTTGGATGTTTTCTTTAAAAAAGAATTGGCCAAGGCCATTTCCACACGCGGTTTTTAACACAGGGCAGAGCATCCTCCAGGGAGGACATCTGCACCTGGGAGTGGACTGAGTCAGACCTACTTAATGTAGATCCGCACCCCGGCCTGCTCTGGAACGACCTCAAGTGGTCATCCAGCGTGCTTTTGAAAGACTGCTAAAAACAGGTCTTTCAAAAGCATGGAGCACACCACTGTGAGCCTGTTCCCTTATGCAGATTCGCAGGCTCACATTGGTGCGAGCCTGCGATCTGCCGGGGGCAGGCTTTAGGCTGGCAACCTTCAGTGGTTGGTCGAGACCCTCGACCAACCGGAAGCTGCCATTTTCGTCCCCAGAACAGTGCAGAGCGGCGGCTGCTCCGGAGAAGCGTGGACTGGACCAGGGAGCCCAAAAGTCCGGTGAGTAGCATCACGGGGCGATTCCCTCACCCCGTGCAGAAATGGGCCAAAATTCAATGTTTCTTCATATTTAGTTGAAAATGCTGCTGGTGAATGCCAAGTTGATGTATGGGAAAAGTTGTATGGAGATTAGAATCCCAGTAAACTACTGCAGCTCACCCTCCTCATACTTCCTGGTCTTACCTGCTGCTGCACAAGCACCCCAGTGGACAAAACTGATCCCACTGTATTAGACAACTATTGGCCCCTTTCCAATATTCTATTTCTGGACAAGGTACTGGAACATGTGCTGGCCTCTCAACTTCAGGATCCAGAGTTTCTGCATATATAAATTATTTAGATCAATTTCAATCTGGTTTGAGGCCTGGCTGTTAGACAGAGGCCCTTTCCACACGGGGGATGGGGAAACGGGGCGGTGCACGCAAGGGCGGAGCTTACCTGGAAGCGGGTTGCTCCGTCCCCGCGGGGAACGCGCATTTGCCGCTCCACATGCTGGCAAATTTCGGCGGTGTTTGGTGGCGCCCAAAATGGTGGCCGGAACTCCGGCAGTGCTCCGCCAATCAGGGCAGCGCACCAGCCGGAAGCAAGCCCCCGGGCAGCTCTGCAGGGACGCGCTAGTGCATCCCTGCAGTTTCAAACGGGGCGCTGCAATGGGATAGTGCGCTCGCATTTTTTAAAAACCACAAGAAATGTGGTTTTAAAAAAACACACCGTGCCACCCCTTGTGGCCACGCGAGGGCGGTTTGTGGTGTGGAACCTCCACTTTTCAAACCGCCCTAGCGCATCCCATGGTGTGGATGACCTCAGGGTGAGGTCGCCCTAAGCCGTTTTTTTTACCCCATGTGGAAGGGGCCAGAGAAAGCTTTGGTCACCTTGGTGGACAACCTACACTGGGAAACTGATGGAGATTATGTCTCTGTTAGTTATAATAACTCTCTTGGAATCTTTCAATATCATTGGCCGTGACGTCCTTGTGGGCTGCCTGGCTAAGATGGGCAATGATTTGAAGCACTGTTTTACAGTGTCTTTATTCCTTTTCAGAGGGGCAAGCCCAAAAAGTGGTGCTGGAAACTCCTGCTTGACCTCTTGGCCATTGACTAGTGGGATTGTTCAGGTTTCTGTTTTGTCCTTAATGCTATTTAACATATACATGAAACTGCTGGAGGGGGTTATCCAGAATTTGGAGGCTTGGTGCTATCAATATGTGGATGACACCACATCTATTACTCCTTCCCAACTCAATCCTAGGAGGCTGTCTTGGTTCCAAAGCTGTGCCTGTCATCAGTAACGGACTGGATAGGGGCAAACATATTGCAATTTAATCCTTTCTCACTACAATGTCCCTGGCCACCCACTTTCTCCAACTTCACCCCATCCTACTGCCTCTGATTGGTCTTTTGTATTTTTTTGTTTGTAAGATATGCTAGCACAGCCACATTTTAACCTCCGACACACCAGTACACTATTGCATTTGTGCTCTATAATGCTAAAAAAGTATTTTAAAAAAATTAAAAATGTAACTCAAAAGGAGAAATTTAAGAAATTTAAAATAAACATGAAGAGATGGTAGATTCCAAACTTGCCACACCCTGGGAATCCCTGAAGGAAGGACAAGCTGGACACACCCACACCCCACCCACTCCTGGATCCATGATGACAGAAAGCACTATCAAGCACTATTATGATACTGCACTGAGCTGGCTGATGGGATTGAAGTGCTAAAGGAGGCTTTTAATGGATTTTTTCTGGAAATTGTGTAAGGCAGTTGTGCAATGCTTGGGGATGGGATAGCAGCTGGATACTGATAATGTTGTGCAGACTGGAAACAACCTACTGCTATTGCAGGATAACAACCTCATGTGAGTGAAATGGCCTCAGACTGACAAATTGCTCAAGATTAATGTTTACATGAATAATCTCCCCTCCCCCTCCAAAAAAAAATATTCTCCAGATTTCTTGTGCTGTGTTTGATAACTTATGGGTTTGATAACTTATAGCACTTGTAAAAATGAAAAGAAGCAGAAAGTACTTGAATTTTGACAAAGAAATTTCACATTCTTCATTGAAATGGCAAAAACTGAAAGGTATATTATTTTAAATGGCTGCAAATCCTCTGCATCTAGGTGTGGCTGACTCTTGGCACAATGCACTGGATTTGCCTTGTACTTTTAAAATCCTGTTACATTTTATGATTGTCTATTAAGGTATTATATACAATGCTCCGGAGCTTGTAGCACTTTAGTTCACCTCCAACAGATCTGAATTTTATTGGTAAACTAGCAGGACTCAGCAAAGATTATCAAAGGTTGCTACAGTGCATGTTAAAATTCCAGAGCTCTGCACCCATGCGTTTGCCATTACAGGAAAGTACACATTTAAATGTGAGGTCACTTGCTAAGTCTATCTGCTTTTAGCCTGAAGTTTCAGGGCAATTAAGTATGTCAGATCATACCATAAATCCTTCTGAGTAAATCTGCATTTCCAGAAACCTGCTTCTGAAGGTATTGCTTTTTTGATGTAGCCATTCATTTTTATTGCATCAATGTCACTTGGTAAAAGAGAATACAGTGCTCTCAGAGGTTGATTTATATTAAGCTACGCTTTTACCTATTTACTTTAAGCTTTCCAGGACCAAAGCCTGAGGGAATACCTATGACCTTAAAGCTCTGTCCAAGTTACATTTCTTTGAGACATGCTCTTTATGTACTGCAACAACAGCATGGGAATCTATTTTTTTCTATGTGATCCTCAGGATACCACTGTAGTATTTAAAAGCCTACTCCCAAGTGTGGAGGATCAGTAAGAGGGATGCAAAGTTTAGCTATTCTAAGGGGGAGGGAAAAAAAGGAGTGGTCCAGCTCATTCTTGCCTCTGTCTCTGCCTACTCTGGTATGCTGCCTCTGGCAACTTATATTTTAGGGCAGATGTGAGAAAAATATAACCCAAGGGCCACATGTGCTGTTTGGGCATATTTGGGGCTGAAAATTTCTCAAAATCACAGAAGTTTCTGGAAAATGCGCCCAAAAGCATTAATTTGGCTATCTTTGCTCACCATCACCCCAAATCTTCCCAAAAGGCCTATAGTTGGATTAAGGTAAATTGAAACCAGAGAGCTGGAATGGTGCAATGATTTGAGCATTGGACTACAAGCCTGGAGACCAAGGTTGGATTTTGGTCAGCTATGGAAACCCAGTGGGTGACACTCTCAGCCCCAGAAACCCCCATAATAGGTTTGCCTTAGGGCTACCATTAGTCAGAAATGACTTGGGCCCTTTTTGCATGGCATTCATCATGTGAAAGGGCCTCCAGAGCATCTCGTGATTGCAAGGAGCATTTCAGACAACGTCCTTGCAAACGCAAGACACTGCTGGGACCAGCAGGTGCCAATCATGCACTATATCATTTTCAGCTTTTAGCCAAAAATGGTGAGCGATTGCACATCACTCCGGGGCCCCACATGTACTTACCTTGCGTGCAGAGCCTCTGAAGCTGTGGCCCTCGCACTTCCTCCCCCAGCACAGCCTGGGAAAATACCTTGCTGCACTGAGGAAGGCAGAGGTGGAACCCTCATCCTGCCTGCTGGCTGACCGGCAGCTCCTACAGAGCAGAAGCAGTGGTGACGCAAGAGCCTCATGGAAGAGGCTGCTCGCGTGATCCCCACACAACCGTACTGGATGCAGGTAAGTTGCAGAAAGGGCCTTGAAGGCACACAACAACAAAATCAAAGCCTGGTGGCCCACTGGGGCCATACTAAGATGAAAATCATCCCTCATCAAGTTCTATTTCAAAGAAATTGAGGTGTGAAAAGGCCTCCATTTTCTGGATCCAAAATAGCAGCCACCCTGTATTCTTCCTGAAGTTATATCAGAGGCTGGATGTGTTATCTTCTTTGTAGAACATCTTCTGAAAGCTACATACCTAAACTGAATTACTGATGCACACTTAACAACATAAGAGACTTCATGTAGCAATATTTGTGCCTTACAGATTTTTTTTTTAAGGGGGTTATCTGCATGTTGCCTGTCATTCTGCTGACTTATTATTGAACAGAAGCCTCAAGAGTGAACAGAAGCACATTGGAATGGTGTGCTCATGCAGCAATAAAGAGTGACATCCCCTGAAAAGGAGAACCATCTATGTCACATCGCTCTGTGTCAAATATCCTAATGAATTCCCCACTGAATAGCATTCTACTTCAAACATTGAATCTCTGTTGCAGCAGGAGCCTTTTGTGAGAAATCCATTTTGGAAGTATAAATGCAGTCCTGCCAAGTTTACAGCAAAACTTAAAGTTGCTGATGACTTTATTTCCATGTTCGGATATCTGACATAAAAACTGAAGTCAAAAGGTAACAAACCTATATCTTGGCTGTACAACATCAATATAGGGGTGGGGCTCACATAACTGTATATTGCGATGGGGGGGAAGAATGCCAGTGTGCCACAAGGAAGGCCATTGAAGCATCTATTTTTTTTCCCCATGTGACAGGAATATTTTCTGCAGAAAGTATTTCCTTATATGAACCCAACCTGCAGTCTGAAATGCTGAATTCCACACTACAGCTGAGCAAATTATATGTACTTTTACATCCTTTTTGTCCATTACTCCTTAGACTTTTTTAAAAAATAAAAATATGCCAAAGTTTAAACTTAAAGTCTTTCCTCACTAAACTGTTGTAGTGCTATTATTCCTCTTTCAACGGCCTATGGAATCTTGGGGTTTGCAGTTTAGGGAGGGGCCTTTAGAATTCTCAGCCAGAGAGCTCTTGGGCCTCAGTAAACTACAAACCCCAGAATTCCACAGGATGTTGAAAGGGGAATAATAGCACTATAACAGTGTAGTGTAGAAAGGAACTTAGATTCTAACTGCTATTTCCATTTGCAGATCCAAGGGACAATTCTAGCTATGCTGACAACAAAACACATAGGACACCTTAGTGAAGAAAATAAACCCACAGCTTTATTGATTACAGCTGCATAACAATGGTGTTGTCGTGGGACCAGATGAAGGCATTGGTCAACCCACTTTTTGGTCAAGGAACCCAACCTCAGAATCTGCTGTGTGACCTCAGGGATGACAGTTGTAGGATTCCACATTGACAGACACCACTTCTTCCCCCCGCCCCCGTCACTGGGGGTGTGGTGAAGCAAATACCTTCCCAATGGGCCACTCCTTCTGCTGTCCACACCCCCACAATTCCACAGTTTGTTGGACCTACCAATTTCCCAAATACCATCTTCCTGGATTCAGACCCCATGCCAAACTGCCTAAAACCAAGTTGTGATGGTCACGTACAAGCAATATGAGTACAAAGGTCTTAGGGAGAATGGGTGGGGCAAAGCTCCTGAACAGAGTAAGGCTGTGGCACAGGTCTGGTGGTCAGGCACTTAAATACCTGAGCATGAGACCTGAGTGAAAACTTTCTGCAATTTCTCTCAGATACTACCTGCCAGCCAATAGCTTTGATTCTGTTGGATGGCATTATTCACCTTTCCCAGAGCCTGTATGAAGACTCTCAGCCTTCTGGGAACGAGAAGCCTTGCTCAGTATTATAGTCAGCATGGCACTGCCATTCCACAATGCCTCCAGACCTGAAATTTGCCTCCTGGTTAAGTTGGGAAGTGAGCTTACTGTTTTACATAGTTCTTGAGCCAAGAACTGTATCATAAAATTCAGAATTGCTGTTATATGTAATTGGAACTGCCAGATCTCAGTGCCTGGCCTGAGTCTTCAGCTTTCAGGTGACATTTCCAGGTAGGAGTCTAGGCTACAAATTCTCCTTTTTGGTGGTCTCTGCTCCAGGTAAGTGAAAAGGGCTGAATATAAATCTCTAGCTCAGGTAGAAGAGTGGCAGCTTGTTACAATTTGCAAGTCTTAATTTATTTGTTGCTGCAGCTTTCAAAGCTGGGGGTGGGGTAGATATGTACTTTATTAGCTTCTTCTTTCCCTCTCCCTTTCTCAGACCCCTCGTGTGTGTGTGTGTGTGTGTGTGTGTGTGTGTGTGTGTGTGTATGTTTGAATGACAAGCTGTGAGTAATTGTAGTTGCTATCTAATGCATGAATCTTAATGATATCACCAGGGGCCATCCCAAACTCCCATGTTTTGGCCAGGAAATCTCAGGGTCTGCAATTATCCCAACTGGCAATGTTCTATGCAATCCAAATTATAACTATGTGTCAGTCCACACATCTGTCCAGGAAGTACATATTAGGTCAAGTTGCTTAAAAATGTAGGACCAAAATCCTTCAGCATTACCTGCAGGCCAGGTGTGGAAATCTATTGCTGGGTTTCCTCAGGTGTAATTTCCAAAGCAGTAGTGTTTCTGTTTTCTCTTGAACTATGTAATAGAACTCTAAACTTGACAAATACTGTGTAGGTAAATAAGGCTGAGGTTTTTATTTGATTTCTTTTTTTAAAAAAAAAGTGAAAAATGCATTAGAGGCTTGTACTTAAGGCGAGACCACAGAGGTATCAACACATCAAAGGACATCCTTCCAAAAGAGATTTTGATGAATAGGTGGATGCAAAAGACAACTATTACTATTGATGTAGTTTACAAGGCAGACCAAGATGTGACAAAAGCATCACTGTCAACAAGTGCTTTAATCACTTTCATGTTGTGTTATTTTTTTCTGTTAGAAGGAAGCCCCAAACTTTTCCACAACAATCTTCCATGGGGATTAAAGTTTGTTTCCAATGTTTCCAATATTCAATTTCATTTTGCATACCATTTTATGAAATGTCACAATTTTTTTTTTGTATGCATGGAATAAACTTGAGATTTAAAAAATCCAAATGTGGAAAAAGCAAAACTAACTGACTTGTCCATCCAGACCCAGAGCTTTGGGTGATGAGCTCTCAAAAGTCTGGCTTGGAATCCCCATGTGTTCAACCACGTAAGTTCTGCATTAAGACTACCACTTAAAAAAAAACTGAAAATGAAAGGGTCTTGTACTCAGGAAAGTATAACAATCCTCTCTTGGGTACATACTGGGAGTATGTATCAGAATGTGTCCAGTTCAAATAGTTGAACACTTTTCTTCAGTTTAATTTCAACATGAACTTAGCAAAATGCTCACATTTCTTTCAGTTCAAGATGAAGAATCTTTGAGATTTTGAACATTAGAATATGGGAAAAAATGAAACTGGCAAACTCTATCTTCTTCAGCATTAATACCTGAAAGTCACAGAGATCAAAAGTTTTTATTCACAAAGTAGTATTTTCAAGATGTGCAATATATTCTAAATTTATAAAATGCATACAGGGGAAAAAAAGGCTTCAGCTGAATTGTTCTGAATCTACTTGACCTTGTAGATAATGTAGTAAGGGTTGCTGAATGTGTGAACCATTCAACTGAACGAAGGAACATAATAGTTTTATATCCTGTCTGCGACAGTTAAAACAAGCAAATATAAACATAGCTGGTAGGCTGATTTTATTTAGGTGGGTCACAAGCTGCATGGGCCTTATCAAAATTGAACCAGTGGGATCCTGAGTAAAATAGCAGATATAGGAGGAGGAGGAAGAAGAAATAAAAAGGTACAGCTTTTTCTTTCAAACTTCACCTGATCCTGCAGTGTCACATGCAAGCCTTGGCCATCTTTTTCACAAGATCCAGCTTAAGTGAAATCATTCTCTGGGAAGCTAAGAAGCCATACCAGCAAGGGAAGGAAGAGTCATTGGAAAAAAAGTGACTGAAATAAAATGAGGTAGACAAGGTCTCATATTTCTTTTCTGTTTGTTTCCTTCTCCCACCCTGTCCATTTGAATGGATTGCCATCTGATCCTGGGGATTTTTTCCTTCCAAGTGGTTTGAAAGGCTTTTCCATCTCACTTTTGAAAATTATGTGTTCATTTTCAACTGGTTCTTCTTTGAAGAAATCTGTTGTCATTTAATCTTTTTGATAGAGTTCCTCAGTATAATATAGCGTTTCCATCAATATTATATTTTGTCCTGATTGCACAGTGTTTTTCCCTGTTGGTCATATAGCATCACCATTCTTGGTTTGAGTTCTCCTTTACTTTCTCAGTTTATATAGAAGACATATTTTGTTTTACCTTTGTTGTTGCTGCTGCTGCTGCTGTTGTTACCTTTTGTTTCTTTACATTCACAACTACAATAGTTCTCTTTGTCCTTGTAAACAAGTTGCTGAACAATTGGGTTCAGAATTCCGACCCTGTTTCTGTCACATTTTCTTTTGCTTTTCATCTGTTCTTAACTGCCCTGAGAGTTTCATCTGTCATCCAATGAGGGTTTTCTTCTTTTTTGCTGCAGATAGTGTCTTTTTGCATTCTTCTCGCACAGTGTCTCTGTGAGATCTGGTTTCAGTCCAGAGTTGTTCTGATTCAAATCTGTTCTTTACATGGTCTAAGTTCTACAGAAATGTTCTTTAGATTGCATTTTGGCACAATGATTGGTTTAGTGCACTTTAATTTTTCGTGGTCTGTGCCACAATCTGTTCCTGGTCTTGTTTGGCAGAGAGAATCCTTCCAATTATGTAGTCTATTCAATTTCTGTATCAGTCATCAGATGACATCCATGTATTCAGTCATCTCTTAGGTTGCCTTAAACAGTATTTTCAAGGAACAAACTTTTGACCTCACAAAATTCAGTCAAACACTCCTCTGCTTCAATTCTTGATCCTAGGCCAAATTCTCCAGCAACGCTTGACTCTGTTCTGTTTCCCGCTTTTGTGCTCTAATCACCAATGCTTATCAACATATCCTGTTTGGGTGTGTGATGAGTTTTGGACTCCAGCACAGAATCTTTCAACTTTTTCCTCTCCTGCCCAGTAGTTGGAACATAAACTTGAATTACAGTTATATTGATGGGCTTTCCCTCCAGTCTTACTGATATTATTTGGTCAGACTTCTCATTGTATCCTCTGACTGGTTTTGCTACATGTCACCTGACTATTAATTCCACCCTGTTTCTCCTTTGACTGTCATTGCCAGAGTAAAACACTATGTAATTATCTGAATGAAAATGCACTCTTCCTGTCCACTTTAGATAGCCCACATAAAGTATGGCTATGTTTAGGCATTCTAATTTTAAAAAATATTTCTAGGTTTCCCATGCACTATTGAACATCAAAAACATTTCTCTCTCTCTCTCTCTCTCTTTTTTTCAAAAGCAAAAGCAAACTATAAGTTTTCCTATTTTAAGTGGTGGACACTCTTGGAAGTTTGTGTGATCCCTGGAAAACAAGTGGCTTTCAGATTTGCCACAGTTCCCCACTCCTGGACTAATGTAACAGACCTTCCTAACAACAGTATTCAGGAAGATGCAGCATGTAGTCAAGTGGGAAAGGATGTTGATTTGTTTTATCAAAAATCTAGAGCGGAACTGGAGGGAAGGTGAAGGCAGCATTGGGCTTTAGCACATTAGGACATGAGGCCTGGTTGTTGGACTATGAGGTCAATAGTGTTTGCAATACCTCTAAGCAGAGAGACATTTTCTTATTTTAAGCTACCCAGAGCAGACCTGTGGTGAAAACACTGAATGGGTGTTCAGTTTTCAGTTTAATGAATAATTAGATGCAAGCAAAGATCCTGCATTAGGAAACATTTCCGTCTCACATAGCTATGTCTGTGAAGCTATTTTTCCCATTTTTTCTTCGCTAAAGTTGATCCTGTTAGCCGCACAGACCTGACCCGAGCATGGCAATTTCTGGGTTGTTGGAAAGAAGGGGATCAACAGTGATATGTCCAGCTTTTTGCCTTTAGCTTGACATGCTGTGACAGGTGATGTCCTTGCAAATGACATTCTTGCAGTGCATCCAGTGAAAGGAAAATAGTTGGACACATTCCTGCTGATTCCCTTGCTATCTGACAACCCAGACATGGTACTGTTGTGACTATGTGGCTTTCAAGATGAAGCTTTTGATGGTTGTGGAGTGGAAACAGTATTCAAATCTATACGATTACCAAAAAAAAAAAAAAAGATTTGCCATGTCCTAAGTCTGCCTTATGCCATTGCAGTTTCCAGGATGCCAGCCAGGCAATTCAAGGCAACTAGGGATAAAAAAAAAAAAAAAAACCTTAAAAGTAATCTCTCCCCTTCCTCAAAAGTTTTCAGAATCTTCCTGGACAGTTGAGTTATCTGATAGCAACCTTTTGTCTCATTCAATTTATGTATGTTTTTATTGCAACATATGGTTTTATTCTTTCTTTTAGCATTCAGCCACATCTTAGGCCCTTTTCACATGGCGTTTTTGATGCGAAAGGTCCCCTCAAGCGCCGTGCACATGTGAGGAGTGGTCCACACGACGCACTCACATTTGCACATTGCTCCAGGGCCTGCAGGGACCACTCATGCACTTTTTCATTTTTGGCTTTAAGCCAAAAATGGTGTGCGGTCACGCATCACTCTGGGGCCCCATGCACACTTACCTTACGTGCGAAGTCTCGGGAGCTGGGATGGTCACACTTCCTGTCCAGTGCAGCCTGGGAAGATCCCAGGCTGCACTGCGAAAGGAAAAGGTGGGGCTCTTGTGTGAACGGGCAGCAGCTGCGGAGCTGGAGGAACTGGGACGCAAGAGCCTTTCACTGGAGGCTGCTTGCGCAAGCCCCGCACCCCAGCACCGCGAAAAGGTAAGGTGCGAAAAGGGTCTTAGTGTCATCAGTGAACCTTCTTGCTTTAACACATATGCTGTTTATACAAGTATTTTTACTCATATATTTTAAAAGCTCAATGATGATAATGGATGCAGATCAGACTGTTCTTTATCGCACAACTTGTTTGGTGTCACCTTTTATTTAGACTCCACAAAGAATTAATTAAAGAAACTTGACAAGAAAAATATCAGTTTCTGAGCTTCAAAATTCCTGTTTGTGCAATATCAAGAGCAAAGATACCGAACAATGGCCTGAGGCATTTGCTGTGAAAACTTTCTAACATTTCTTTTTAACACACTCCTACATATCTCACAGCACTGCTGTTTTAACCAGTATATTAGATCTCATTCACCATTCAATTTTGCCCTGTTAAAGGATAGGATCTCCTTTTTCCACTGGACTATTTTTCTTTCTTTAAGAAGGAGCAGTTGGGTTCAAACAGGCCAAGAGCAGTCTGGATCTCAAGGGAAGCTACTCTTCAGTTGCTAAAGGAAGTGAAATGTTATCCCCTGTCTTTTATTGCCCTTTCCCCTCCCCTGGTCCCCACATGGAGAAGAAGGGGAGTGGCCTCTGTCTGCAGTAATATCCCTCTAGAGCTTCTTAACTGAAAACAGAAATAGCATATGAGACAAAATGGGGGCTTATTTGGTATGATTTTTAACATCTTTGCCTGATGAAGAAGCCAGTGAAGCTTTGAAAGCTTTCATGATGTAGTTTCTATAGTTTGATTGGCCGGTAAAGGTAGCACTTTTTTGTGGATTTTGTTGTTTTTTTCACTGAATATTTGGAACCATTTTTTGTGAAATAGAATAAAATGCAAAAGCTTCTCCAGGACTCTTTTCTTTTAGTTTGTGTGCAAGGAGATGTCTCTTTGTATGTAAACTCTCACACATGGGGAAGGGCAGTGGCATAGTTGGGGGGCGCTTGGGGCAGTCCACCCCCATGACACTTTTGCACCGCCAGCTGGAGAAAGACTTGTACTCATCCAAGAGAAGACCTGTGAGATTTCCTCCCAGCCCCAGACTTGGGTGCTATGAATCATTCCCCAGGGGGAGGGGGACAAAGAAGAAACTGTCCCCTCCTCAACCAAGAGAGGCTTCCCCCCCCCCACTGACAATCTAGATGCCACAGTAGGTCCTGGACAGGAAGACGGGAGGCAAAGAAAAGGTGGAAGCTTCGCCTCCCATCACCCGGACATGGCACTCTTTTTTACCAAGCAAAGGGACTAGCAAGGGTGCTGATAGGAAATGTAGTTTAATGGGGGAAAATAGATTGGCAAGCTCCAGAAAAATGCTTGATGAAAAACTTCAATTCCTGTTGTGCTTTGTAAATGACTGCCTGCCCTCCGCTGAATTTGAACTGATACAAGGAGTCAGATTGCGGCAGATCTAAATCAGTGCAGGTGTTCAGTTTTGGTGAGATTTTTAAATAAAATGGAAATAAAGATATAGAAAGAGAGAAAGAGATTCAAAGAAAAAACAAAATTTGGAAAAAAAGAAGACTGGTAAAATATAATGAACTGTGTACTGGATGTACAAAAGTAACATTAATGTTGTTTTGTTTTTATTGAAATGTGATGTTATTTATCCTTTGTTGGATTAATGGAAAAGGAAATAAAATATTTCTAGAAATGCAGTGCACAAAAAAGTGGCATTTCCTTTAGCCTCTTCCCTGAAATACTGCTTTTTCTGGCTTCAAGGGAATCTTTTCCATTAAACAGTAAGTCTGAATAGTACAGTAGAGTTCTTTATTATTGTCCATAGATTATAGAATGGTCTGTGGACTGCAATAGAATGTTGGGTCTATGTGTGAATAGTATCGTTTGAGAAATCATTAACTAGGTTATCTTAAGAGTTCTGCCATTTTCAGGCACTCTCTGTCTCATTCATATATGTAATCCATAACACAACACATAAGAGGAAAAAAATAACCGAAATGACAACCAAACAATAAAAACTAAATAATAAAAAAAGAAAAACTACCTAACCTAAAAGACCAAAAAAAAAAAAAAAGGCTTAGCTAAAATAGGCTCGAAAAGGTAGAAACATAGCTTCCAGCCCTTCACCTGTTGTTTATAAGATAAAATATTAAATCCACTTCTTCAATTTTATATCACTGAGGCCATTTCCACACAGGGGTAAATCCTTGCACTGGGACGACCAGAAACGGAGGTCGTCTACACCGCAGGGTGCACTAGAGTTGTGAAAAAAGGGGAGGTTCTAGACCTCAAACCGCCCTCACGCAGCCACAGGGGTGGCGTTCCGTGTTTTATAAAGACCACTTTTCAAGTGGTCTTTTTAAAACTTGTGCGTGCTACTCCGTCACAGTGCCCCATTTAGAACTGCAGGGATGCACTAGTGCATCCCTGCAGAGCTGCCCGGGGGCGGGCTTCCGGCTGGTACACTACCCTGATTGGCGGAGCGCCGCCGGAAGCCGCCGGCCGCCATTTTGGGCACTACCAGACGCCGCCGATGTTTAGAGTGGCGAACGCACACTGCTCCCCGTGGGGACGGAGCGCCCCTCTGCAAGGTAAGCTCCATCCCCATGTGTGCCGCCCCATTTCCCCCCGTTTCGCCGCCCCCCATGTGGAAAGGGCCTAAGATATGCTTCTACATATTAGCAAAAGCTACTAATCTTCAAAACTCAAAACTGTGATTCTTCCTCAGGACTGCTTCAAATATGCAATAATCATGTCCCAATCTTTCTTAAAATTAGTCAAGGATTCTTCTTTAACCACAGTCATCAATTTGTCCCATTTCTGCCAAATCATATAACTTCATTAATTAGTCTTCTAAAGTTGGAACAATTGACTCTTTCCATTTCTGAACAAAAATCAATCTGGCAGCCATAGCCACATATTGAATAATTATTTTATACTTCTTGTCTATCTGTTCATCCGTTAATCCAAGCAAAAAGTGTTCAGGTTTCATCTGAATCTTAAACTTCAAAATATTTCCCATCAATCAATGAATCTGTATCCTTTGTTTTGTTTTCTCAAAATCCATCACAAAAAGAAACTTTCTGTTTGCATTTCTAATAGGTAGTAGTGGAACATGTAAACATTTTTGATAATCTTTCCGGTGCTAAGTATTATCTATATATCATTTGAAATAAGTTATCTATAAGATCAAAACTTAATGTAAACTTTAAGCTTCTGGTCATGTATTTTCCCATTTTCCCATTTATATTTTATGACCCAAATTTTGTGCCTACTTAATCATACAATCTTTTACTTGTTCATCAACTATCTCAATTTTCAACAGAAATGTATACAGTTTAGGTATTAAATTTTCATCCTCAGTATACAATTGCTATTCAAACTCTGTTTTACATGTTTCAAAGCCAAACAGGTTTCTGTCCATCTTAAAACCTTCAGTTAATTGTCTATGACCAATCCATCAAATATTATAAGTTTCTTGGTTCAGTCCATCTTTTGTTGTCATTCAATGTTGCCCTTTTCCTAGCAATAACTAGTCTGTATATGTTAACCGTTTATCTTTTAACAGTTAGTTCTCTCCTAAACAAAGCTTTTGGGCAGGGCTTGTTTTTATCCTGGTCTCCTTCTGTCCATTTATACTCCCATTTGGGGTCTCCTAGGTGGCAGACTTGGGAATCCAGATCATGTAGGTAGATCGTCTCGCATAGTCAGAAGTCAGTTTTAGCTGGTTACAACGTCTCAAGCCAGCTCCTGCTACATCCAGTGCCTCTCCTTTAGTGGAGCTCACTAAAGGACCAGGGTGTGCAATGCCATTCCAACCTAGAAGTCAAACCTCACTATGTGAAATAGAGAATGGAGTTGCACTCATTGGACAAGTTATCCTACTTAGTTTTCCAATCCTTGTTGGATCTATCATGGCCTGCAAGGAGTATGGGCGTAATCATGGAGGGAGGAGATCTGAAGCAGAAGGTCCATGATACATCTATATACCCTAATAGAAAATCAGGGTTCAAAATCTCATAGAGAGCCTAATGTGCTTACTCTTCTATAATCTCCCAGCTCCAAAAGCCTAAAAGTGTATAGAGCTTTTGTTTAGAACTTCTTACTTTTCTGTCCTTGATAGCTAAAAATCTTCAATTTTTGTAGTTCCTTGGCTAGCGTGTGTGTCATCTAACATCCATAGCTGACGCTGAGGCTACTCTAAGGGGTGAAGTAGACGCTCAGGATATCAAACTGATATCAAGCTTAGTTAAAGGGAGTACCAAGCTGTGCATAGTTCAGTTGTTGTTGTTGTTGTTTTGTTTTGTTTTCTGCAATAGAGTGACATCATGGGAAAAAGGAAGTGTCTTTAAATTTTTTATTATATTTAATGTTCTACAGGATTTCAGGATAATGACTACAAATATGAACTCCCTGTTATGAGCTTAAAAGCATGTTTCTTTTTCAGTTGGAAGTCTGATATTGTTTGCAATAGGTAAAATCCACTGAACACAGCTTTACTTTCAGGTATTTTATATGGATAGGATAGCAAATGTGGTGTGAGCTCATTTGGTATGGTAGATTGCAAGTATGTTTTCTTGAGCTTTGAGATGCTATGTTTCCAGCATCTGGAAGTGGAAGTATCAGGAGGATTTACTGTGGTATCCAGATGTTTGGGGAGACATCACTCATTTTGATAACATGAATGTCCTTGTAAGCATCCCATGGTGAATCTGGAAGCAGAATGTTATGGAAACAATCCAACTCAGCCCAAAAACCTGCATCATCTATACCAGAGTGTCTGCCATTGGTGAGAGTTATGTGGAGACCCCTACAGTAGATTGCAAATTTCTTTTATATAGCTTCTATACAAGAATATCCATGTGTTCTGGTGAGGTACAAGCTCCTCAAATGGCTCTTCAGTGAAACATGAGCAGTGATGACAAAAGTGTAGATTAGAATTCCCATTTGAAGATTTCTTCTGCATAACTGTACACCTCACTGTAAGTGCATATTCACTGCACTGTAAGTGCATATTCAAACTCTTCTTCCAATGCTTATGGAATGGTTCTTTGAAAGTGGAATCAGTATCAAAGACATCTATAACTTCTTTCACTGTGATAACTGTGTTACCACCATGTACTGGCCTGTCCTTTGGTGAATGAAAGATATCATTTTGATATCATAATTTGGCCCTACTCTGCCGCCAGTGTTTATGAGGCCCACCGAACAAGCGCGAAGCTAGGGATGGCTATTCTCCCACCAAATCAAGCCAGATATTGCCAGATCTGCTTTAGGGGACCTCCCAAAACAAACACCTTCATTACATATGCACACTGCTACAAAGAGATCCTCTGTCCTGAGAGGACACCCTGGTGAGCTAGATACTTAACTGCCGAGCTAGCCTCATTTACATACCAGCTATACCATTGTCAATTCGGACTTTAACTTAATCATGCAAATTCTGACCTTTTGGAGGCTTTGTCTCCAATCCAAAACCTATTGTTTTTGCCCAAGACCAGACTAGCCTGCAGTTGTTCTTTCCCCTATAAAAATCCCCTGCTTTTGAGAGCTCTTTGGAACTCTTGCTGGATCGCCCGAACTTCACTTTGCCTTGCTGCCGCTCAGTTCAGCAGATTCCCCTTGGCTGCCACGCCGGGTTTCCACTTCTTCAGTCAGGGTTCTCCAGGACTACAGGACAGGTGGCGTATCACCTATTCCCCTCAAATTCTATTTTCCTTTTCTAGTTAGGAGTGTATTTGTGCTTTTCTTTAATAATTGTTTAATAAATCTTAATTGTCATTTGAACCATTGCCTGCTCACTGACCTGGCGCTGTGTACATAGGGTAAAAGATCCTGCTGCATTGCCCTGCCTCTCGTTAGCCAAGAGAGTGCTCCAGCTAATTTTCCCCAACTTTGCTTGTTTTGTTTAGTAGTTTGGGCACCCCTCCCAGGACCCCCAATTCACAGGGTAACAACTACTTCTGCATAATTTCTTTCCTTGTGCAATGAAATGAACTTCACAAATTTCATTATGAGGGAGGAATCAGATATGATGTCCACTGCAGGGCACTGGATGATTATCTTTACTTGGAATAATATGGGGAATGGATTGTACTGCCATACTATGCTTGATTTCAAGAATGTTAAGTCCATAATTTGGTCTTCCTGGGAGGCATTGTGCTTCATTGTGAAGACCCAAATCTGCCTGAGGCAATTTGGTTACTTCCATCACAGCATCATAAACTTCTTTTGTATAATATTCAGTAGGCTTCATACTGTCTATGTGACTTTCCCAGCAAGTGCCACTCAGTCCCAGTGCCTTCACAGTGAGCTTGGACACATTACCTTTTAACTTCTCCACCGTGGAACTGAGGCAGAGAATAACATAAAGATGTACTGTAGTGCACCACAAAGGCTAATAAAGTCCTTTGAAGATGAGACTGCAAGCCAAGAATACTAACAGGGTACAAATGAAGCTCATCGTTTCATTTTAGTAGCCATGCATGGACATCTCTGCTATCATCATAATCTTTGGCCATAGCCTTAACGCTAGTGTTCACGCTCAGTGTATTCAGCAAGCCATTCTACAGCTGATTCATAAACTTCCATAAATCCTCCAAAATGCAGCTTTACCAAAAATAAATAAATAAAAATAAAAAATTAAAATTAAAAAAATTATCCCCATCTTGGTTAACATTTCACTGTGAAGGACTTCTTTTCAGAGACACTTCAGGTTGCAATCCAATATGGCATAATGGTATCATGATGAAGTTAATATACCCATGATGAAGGAAATATTTTACATAATGGTTTGTGAAACAGAATAAATGCTAATTTGAGGCTTTTAAAAAGCATCCAGCCTGTTAAGGAACAGGTTAAACGAATTATTTGTGCTATGTTGATCAAACTTAGTTAACTGTGCAATATAAGAAGGCAATGGCAAACCCCTTCTGAAGAAGTCTTGCCCCCCCTTCAAAAAAAGGTCACCATAAGTCTGAAATGACTTGAAAACACACAGCACTAACACAATATATCATTGAGAGGTGGGGAGGAAGAGCCTGCAACCTGGATGTTGTTCCTTTTGCCTTATGAAAGAAAAAAAAATTAAGCACATATTTCATTCTTTTTGATCCCAGAGCAAAGAGGAATGACAATCAAGAAATCTCATTGTTTGTAGCTTTTATAGATCTGTCTTCAGCTTTTCATTCAGTAAATACATTCTGGCTGTGGGAGAAGTTAGCTAACAGCAATACTGATTAAAGATTACTTTGGCTTATCCAAACTCTACGTCTCAACAATATTAGTTAGATAAGAGTGGGTCCAAATACCAAACTTACAAAAAATATTCATATCTCACAAGCAGCCTGATAAGGTTTCATTCTGGCCTCATTTGTATTTAATGTTTTTTTGTGTGTGGGGGGTTAATAATGGAGTGGAAGAGATGGCATTATCTTCCTTCTTTACCCCATCAAGCAAGCAAGCAAGGTTCCAGCTCCAGTGTACACTAGATTATATAGTTCTTCTTTCCCTTATTCAAATAGGTCTGAGAAGTATGCTGATTAGCTCCTGCTCTGCCCAGGAGTATCTCACCATCAATTACTCCAAAACGAGGGCTATGGTATTTGGGAAAAACAGAGAAAGTACAAGTGGACTATGGACAGACATAGCATTGAGCAATGTAGCTCTTTTAAATATCTTGGAATCTATTTCAATGGAAATCTTAATTGGAAAATTCACAATGCAGGAATTAAACTGTTAGTTCCTAGAACCACACACCAGAGTCTAAAGAAGTTATTGCTTTCCTTCTAGGGTGGCCAGCTGTTTGAGCCTGCCTTAAATTATTTGTTGAGATAGTGGCTGCTCCAATGTGGTATGGAGCTACAGGGGGAAGACAATAGTTTGTGTCACAACATAGTATCTGACCAATTCAGAACATTGTACATTTTTTGTTATCTGAGTATATTTCTTATTTTGTTGCATTGTTTGCATTTGCAGTGAAGAAAATAAGAATGAAAACTCTGAATCAGTTGGTATCTGATAACATGCAAGGGTGATGCCCTTGGAAGTTTAATATGGTTAAGAATTTCCTTTATTAGAAATTTCTTAAATTGTTGTTTGTTCTTAAACTTGTACGTATCATTCATCTATGTAGTTGTGTGTGTATTTAGATCTATACTGCGTAATGTTGCAGACTCTCCAGAGAACAGGCCCCAGGAATTTCTTCTCTTAGTCCCCATCCCATCTTTGTTCATGACACTATTTATCCTAGAAATGGTCCTGTCCATAGCTACAGACAGCAAGCAGCATTTGAACATCAATCTCCCACATGGAGTCTGGAGTGAAAAAGTCTATGGAACATATTAAGAACAATGAAACCCTGTCTTCCCCTACTTGGAATTCACACACTTTCAGTTCAGTAGGAATGGCTTCTGAGAAAGCATGTACAACTTTGGAGTATTCATCTCTCTATTCATTGTGCTAATTTACTTTATTTTTTTGTTTATTTGTAAAATCATGCCAAAGAGATCCATCATTTTCATAGCAACTTGTTGGATATTGCTATTCTGTTGATTCAGACAGAATTTCGATACTAATTCTTTGCAAAAAGATTTGTTTCTCATGCTTAAACATCCCATAAGCAATATTTTTTTCCTGTGTCAGAATGAAGGGAATTTTCTTACTTCACATTACATCTTTTTCTCTGATTCCATGTGCACACACCTAATGTACAAAGAAGGGACATGGTCTTGAAATTATTCTCTAAGGACCCTAAGAACTGTCTTGAGTTATCATGGTCAGCAATAGGAAACATATCAGATATATACAAAGAACTTAAAGTGAAAGACTAGAGCTGGGCAGACCTAGTCCATTTCTGCCCCGCACTGTTAGAGTGCTATTATTCTACTGTCAACATCCTGTGGAATTCTGGGGTTTGTGGTTTACTGAGGCCAAATATGCCCTTCCCTAAACTGCAAACCCAAGGACTCCATAGGATGTTCAAAGTGGAATAATATCACTATAACAGTGTAGTGCGGAGATGGCTCTAGGTTTAAATCAACTATGAAACTCAATGTGTAACTTTGGGCCAGTCACTTTCTATCAGCCTAACTGATCTCACAGGTTGGTTGTGAGAGTAAAAAGAAGGGATAAGCTGAGTTTGGATGCTCTAGAAGGGCAACAAGAGAAGATGCATAAATTGTTGGTCCTTTCCCCCAAAATTCCAAGGAGTCACCTGAGGAGTGAAAACACACATCCTGTCCTCATACTGAAAGAAAGTGGATCTCTGAATTAGAACATACCTCACTGTGACAACTCAGCCAGCATTTAGAAAAACTATTTTGTGATTACAGTTCCCACAGTCTCCTGTCAGCATAGCTGGCTGGGATAATGGGAGACTTAGTCCAAAAAGTAATTTAACCACACTGTGCCAACTCCAAGATCTGCCACACAGAATAAGACAGAGAAGGGAAACCTGCAGTCCATGAGCCAAATTTGTCTCAGCAGGCTAAGCCATCTGGCCCTCAAGACTGCCTCAAAGCCTCACTAGATCAGAAGGGATAAGCAGTGAGAGAACAATTGAGTCATAACTTCAAGGCCACAGCCAAGAAATTTCATCCCACCTTCTTTATATGAGGAAAGCAAAAGGGGAGCCAAACCTGCAATGCACTCAGCTGGCTCCTTCAAGTACAGTCAGAGTCAGTTTCTCTCCTTCCTCACTTTCCTAGTCAAGAGACAGAAAAGAAGAAGCACGGATGCCACCAAGCAGGACACTGAAGAGTGAAACCAGCATTTCACAGATCATTATACTGTGAGCTACTGAGAGGCATCATGGCCAGGATACCCCTGCTCTTCCAAGATTTCCATGCCCAAGAGCAAATTACTTTCTAGCATGATTTCCCAAATACTTCTCACTTAGGACTTCCTTCTCAACCTGTTCAATCTTACTGAACATGAGAATGTGAACATTCTTTATTTCTGTTCATTGACTATTATAGCAGAAAGGGCACTTTTGTAGAAACAGTTCATTATGTATCATGTTCCTCATGATTGGTGTTGTTTCCTTTTTTATACTCATGAAGCACTCCTAATTTCACAATATGAAATGGACAGAAACGAGACATAGACTTTTATGTATGTGCTTTCACGTTCCCTGTCTACTTATGGTGACTGCAAGAATTTCATATGTTTTCTTAGGGAAGGAATACTTAGAGGTGGTTTTACCAGGAAAGTTGGCACAAATTGAGAAACAAATAGTAGGTTCCAATAGATCATTACACTGCATTTTTCCCGGTCCACAAGCTATAATTGCAAGTCTGCTATTTCCATAGCAAAAACATATCAGTAAAATGTATTTATGAGATTAATTCCACTCCTCCTTGAGTCCTTTCTCCCTCCTGGACCCTCATCCTTCAGGAACAGCTCACTGCTGCTTCTGAAGATGCCTCATCAAGGGGGAAGAGATTTAACGCTGAGCTGCCATTTCAGAGACGGAAGCATGAATTCAGCATTCTAGATCTTAGTACAGTACTGAGAGCATTTTACAGTGGTAAGTCCCATTGAAATTAATGAAGCTGTCCCTGGTGGAACATTTGGAGGCTTGATCGCTCAAGAGTAGTTTTCATTTTCCCCTTTATCGCCTCCATGCTGTTACTTTTTATGATTGTTTGCTTCTCCCTCTTTCTCTCTCACTTCCTCCAAAATACACGCACATATATATACCCATACACTAATATATATATTTTGAAAAGTGAGATTGAACCACTGATTCAGAAAAGCAACCAGCGAGTTAAAGAGTTTTTACACTGTGAGGCTTATTATGTGAGGCCAGTCATACTTCCATTTCAGGGATCACTGGTGCTACTCAAGCTACTCAACATGCCTCTTTCTTTATTCCAAGATGCACTTCAGAGAGCATATATCCAACCCTTGCTTCACTCATCCATTACACACTCTGGCTGCCATAACCAAGTCATTTTAGAATAGCTTCAATATTTTTGATCTTTTCAAGTTCAAAAAGCCACACTGAGCTATCCTGTGTGAATTGCTCACACAACACAAGGAAAGCGACAACAGGCACAATAATGCTCAAATACAGTAATTTGACTCTCTGCACAGCAATCCGCAATTGCTCGCCAGTTGCTGACATTGATACAAAGGCAATTGAAGTTTATTTTAAACAATTCCATTCAAAAATCAGAAAAGAGGATCTGTGTGTTATATGGAATCTGCCTCACTATCTTGTGGTCATTTCATGAGTGCCTGACTGTCAAAAACTTTTATTTCTGATTTTGTAGGTGATGAGGGAGGTAGGCCAGCCAGCTTCCACATATGTTGAAAAGAACATCAACAAAGGCAGCTACAGAAACTCTGATGGATGCACTGCACAGTGGAATATCTGTAAAGCAATTCCAGTTGTTTCATTTGAATTTTGGATGACAAAAAAAAAGTATACTTTTCGGATGGAGAAATAGACACTATTGTTCCTACAGGAATAATCTTCAGTTGGTAGACCATCTGAAGGCAGTCTGTGCTTCTGTCTTAGGGCCTCTCCACATTATACTGTTGTAGTTCTATTATTCCAATTATATTAAATTAAGCACCGTCCTCCTTCACTTAACATCTTGTGAACAAGTGATCATAGCTTCCTGGCGTTTACAAACCTTAATTCTGTATTTTATTTAAATCATTTTCATTCCACGTCTGCAGTCCTCTTGTCCTGAAGCTTACTTTTTGCCTGGGACTGTTAAAGTAAGAAAGTAGACCACTCTGGCCCCAACACTGGCCAGAGGAAAATATGCCCCTAATTGGTGTTCAGATTGAGACCACCTGAAAGAAAAAATCATTCTGCTCTGAAGTAGGAATGAGAAAAAAAATATATTTCTGCTGCACTTCTTGGAATCTCATCTGCATTTTCTTCTCACCCTTGTTTTATACTGGGTTATAAGATTGCATCTTCATCCCATATTGAAATTTGTACACATTTTGTGCACCTTTTTTTGTTATGTCCACCTTTATGTTCACATCTTACCTACTGTGCACATCACCTCCCATGGGATGAAGTGTATTCGCATGCATTTTTAATTGTAAAAACGTTCAGCTGTTCACATTTTAAAATGTATGCTTGTCCACACTGGTTATGCAGACTCTGCTTCTTTGAAAGGCCTCATAAGCCTTGCAAATGTGTGAGTTCTTAAGGTGAAGCACATTGCTCTTTTGGCAGTGAATATCAGGAGGTGTGGAAATGCTACTTGCATCAAGGCTATTGAACCCTACAGAATTCTTTTCCATTCTTTGCCTGAACTGCATATCAATCTCTGACTTGTTCTGGACTTAAAGAACTTACCCGTCTTCTTTTTCTTTCCTTTCCTTCTGCTCTTTGTTTGCATGTATTGTCCCTGTATTTTGTAATCCTTATGACAGGGACTGATTTTTTTTAATTGATTTGAGTCACGTTGGGAGAAAATAATTATCTAAAAATGTGGGGAGTACGGAATAAATATGTATCAATGTGTTCATGAGGATGTTGTTTTTATCAATTTTATCGGTAGCTCTTTGAGGCCTTGTTTTCCTATGCTTCTAGTTGTTCTACTGTATTTTGCTTTGTATTTTATTACATTCATCACCTTGAGTACCCCAGGAAGGAGGGATATAAACTTAATTAACTAAGCTAAAATAAATAAAAAAAACATAAAATCTACTGAGGCTCATTTCTGAATAGGAAGACAGGCCAAGGATTGTGTCCTGAATAGCTTTTCTTTTTGCTCAGTTTTGCTTTTAGTGTGTAGAAAGGAATAGACCCTAGAAGGTGGCCCAAAAAAAACAGATGGGGAGGGGGCTTGAGCTCTCCTCAAGATTAGGCTAGGGGGAGCTGAGCACCCTTCCCAAATAATCAGAAAAAATTGGACCACACAACTTCTGTGCAGTCAAGCCCCCTCATAATTACCAGTTTGAAGTGTACTAAATGATTAAGCACAAACCTACAAACAAATTACAATGACTATTATAGGATTTTTCCCCAATAAAATTTTTAATGAGGTACAAAAGCCACGATAAGTTATAAAAGTAAAATTAAACAATTTATAATAGTAAAACATGACTGATTTACAAGCAATTTAAAAAGCACATCATTAAAAAAAGTACAGCATTGCACAAACACCCCCACTGTTAACATTTCTTTTTCACCAGTCACTTGGCTGTCAACAGCTCATCTGATTATAAAAGGGCTCTAAACCATCAGTAAGGGCCAAGGAGTTACACCAACTTCTCAGAGGCTTTCACTGTCATAAGCAAAATACTGAAACAATCTGCTGATTTGGCAGGTGATAGATCTTTGTGGCACTTTGAAAGGCTCTGAATACTCTGGTACAGGTGGGGCCACTGAGAACACAGTGGCAGTTGACCCCTCGTAGGAATAACAGGCACACTGCATGAAAACTATTTTATGCAGACTTATTTGGGAGTAAGCTAAACTGAACACCCGGGGGGGGGCCTTCAAAATATGTGTGTTTGCAAGATTTTTCTTAGTCAAGGCTGATAATGAAGCGGGTGGTAATTTACCCACATGACTATACCCTCAAAGACTATGATAACAATTGGGGTCCACTGACTGGATATTCTAGATCATTGTAAGAGATAGCCTGTTGTAGCTGGCTGAGGGAAAACTGTAACCTATCTAGTTATTTTGTTGAGTCCATGATTGGCTGACTTTCTGGCACTGATGTAGACATGAGTCAATAGACTCGAACTCAAGTCAGACTCAAGTAGCTTCAGTGACTCAACTCCGACTCGACTTGACCATAAATGATGAACTGACTTGACTTGACTCCAGATTTGTATATTTTTAACAACTGACTTTATGCCCTTGATTCAGTTAACATAACACATTCTTCCATAAACCTTATGACTTTGAACAATGCCTCTATCTCTTTTTGCCTACTAGTCACATGACAATCTCTCTCAAGCCCAAAATGTGGGTGCATTTCTCAATGGGGAACAGCAAACAGGTTAGGCAATAGGCTTGAGGCAGGGTTGAGGTCTGCTCAGCAGCCTATCCCTGATGCATATTGGAGGAGTCTTCTAAAACTTTTCCTAAGAACAAAAGAAGAAAATTGCCCCCAGAGTGCAGGGTGCATTTCTCAGAGGGGAACAACAAATGTGTTGGGCAATGGGCTTGAGGAAGAAGGATCTTTCCTTTTAAAGCTTTTGAATCTTCAATGATGGGGAACAAGATAGGATCCTATTCCCCACTTCCTAAGCTGTAGATGGCAAAATTGCAAATGTGAAGAACTGACTCTGCTTAAATCAGTGGTTCTCAACCTGTGGGTCCCCAGATGTTTGTGGACTTCAGCTCCCAGAAGCCCTGAGCATTGACCATAGTGGCTGGGGCTTCTGGGAGCTGAAGTCCACGAACATCTGGGGACCCACAGGTTGAGAACCACTGGCTTAAATTGTTAAAACTGAATTTAAGCATTAATTCTGAATTTATCCATTAATTCTGAAATTTTGGTTGGGGTATAAATTTGGCCTCCAGACTTGAAGCTTGACTTGAGACTTGACTTGAAAATATCTTCAAGGACATGAGATGTGACTTAAGACTTGAAAGTAGAGACTTAAGACTTGACTTGAGACTTCAGGTAAAAGACTTCAATACATCACTGCTTTCTGGAATAGAAGAATGGGGCAGGGGAGTTCAAAGCAATCCTTAAAAAAAAAATTTTTGTGTGATGTGCTCCACAGAAAAATCTAAAGAAGATGGACTTGTTGCAGCATTGTGACTAGGGATGGGAAAAATTCCAAAGTATTCAGAAAACATTTTTTTAAAAAAGTTTTTCCCAAGTGTTGAGAAAGCTTGGGTAGAAGAAAGTTGGACTGATGAAAATCTTTGCCATTTGGAGTTTATTTTATGCAAAGTCACATATGGTTATTTTACCCAGAAAGTAGCATTTTATACACAGGAAACAGCATTATCTGCACAGAAATAATATTAATAAGCCCACCAAGAAGATAACAGGCACAATTGTACAAATGTTTCTGGTCTATGATATTGGAGGTGACAAACAGTCATCTTGAGCAATGGTGGTCACATCCTCCATGAACAAATGCACAAAATACATTGTTCAAGCTTTTGAAGCCTCACGGACTTCTTCACCAGGCAAAGATGTTCAAAAGAATAGAGGAAAAGAAAAGTGATAATGTTAGGATCACAGACCTACATCTTGACTCAGATCTGGTAGGTTGTAGCAGCATATACTTTGTTCCTTAATTCAAATAACACAGTCTTAGGCATATGTGTGTATGTGCGTGTGTGTGTTTAATATCTGTCACAATTGTGTGATTGTTTGAGGTAACTATCCATCACAGAGATAACTGATCTACACTTCAATCCTAAGTTTCTACTTCATGTTTATTTAGGGAACTAAACAGCAGCATTGTTTCCCTTTGTACCTATGCCTTTCATACTCAATGGGGAAATAATTTCTTCCAGAGCCTGGCCTCTGAGCTGATAATTTGTTAGCTTTTAGGAACAGAAGAACCAACTTGCCATTTTGCAGTGACATGCCTGAGAAGTGATATCAAGGCAATTTGAGTGAATTTGTTTTTCAACACTTATTGCCAATGGAGGGAGAACTTCATCCAGTGGAATGGCTAACACACAACTTTAGTGTTTAAGCAATTAAGAGATCCTAATGCACTTCGTTCTGGTTTCCAAGCACTAAATAGTCTTCCTAGCAATTTCATTACTTGGAATTACTGTAATTATCTGTCTGTCGGTAAGGCACTATTATCTGACTTATAATTGCAGTTGTGTTGGGTGGAAAACAAGGAAGCAGTCTACACAACTCATCTTATGCATACTAAAAAGAGTGCTCAGAATTAACACATCACAATAAAAAGTTATTTGTAATTAACTTCTTTTGTCAATAGCTAAGTTACCTTACAGTTCCATCACAATAGGGATAACTACTCCTTTTTCAGTATAAATGTAACTGTTTTAGTTACTTCTATATTTACAGGGTATATGCAGTCTCACTACTTGGTGTGTTTGTGTCATAGGTCACTAGCTTGCAGCAAAGTTGAGATGACTTTCCTACAAGTAACTAAATGTAACTATTCTATATTGTTTGAATAATAGACATAGCTACAAATATGTAACTATGGCCATTTCTGCACTACACTGTTACAGTGTTGTTATTCCATTTTCAACATCCTATGGAAGTCTGGGGTTTGCAGTTTAAGTAGAAGCATTTAGAATACTCAGCCAGAGAGATCTTTGGCCTCACTAAAGTACAAACCTCAGAATTCCACAGGATGATGAAAGTGGAATAATAGCACCTTTAATAGCACTATAACAATGTAGTGCAGAAATGGCCTATGTATCATCTCCTGGCCCAGCTCTCCAAACTTACCTTAATAGACAGCAGCCACACTTAGACCCTTTTCACACCTTACCTGGTGCTGCTGGCATCGTGCAGGGATTGCACAAAAAACTTTGTCCAGGAGGCACTCACGTCCTCTCCACTTCCCCTCTGCACCAGCTCCGTGCTGGCCGGAAGGAAGTGTGAGCGCTCCACCTCTTCCTTCCGCAGTGCAGCCGGGTACTTTCCCAGGCTGCGCTGGGGGAGGAAGTGCAATGGGCATGTGTCCAGAGGCTCCGCACACAAGGTAAGTGCGGGTGGGGCCCAGAAGCGATGCGTAATCGTCATCATTTTTGGCAATAAGCCAAAAATGATATAATGTGTGATCACTGGTCTTGGGAGCATCACGCAATTGCAAGGACATCGTGTCAAATGGTCTTTGCAATCCCGCAGCACTCCTGAGGCCATTTCGCAACAGGACTGGTGTGCAAAAAGGGCCTTGTTAATGAAGGTCTGTTCTGCTGGCGAACAGGAAGCCTGAGGATATTTTCAGCCCTCTCCTGCCAGTAATCTATGGTTCAACAAGGGACTGGGGCAGAGGTCCTGCTTCTTATTGTCACATAGCACATCACTGGCAAAGGGGGACTGGAAACTACTGCAGCCCAATCATCAGCAGAACAGACCTTCACTGCTCAATGCATCTGCTGGCTGAGAAAGTGGTGGGTGGCATTTGCAATTACGTTAATAGTTCCATGATCATAAATATGAATACCAAACAGTTACAGATGCATATTTCTAGTTTATTCATAGCTGCTGAACAGGATGCCAGTATTATGGTCAAGATCCTAGGATCATCATTGTAACTGCAATGACAGAGCTCCATCATCATACTTATGACTTATGGTGCTCCCTCCCAAACTACCCTTGATGTCTGGCAGTGCCTCATCTGAAGCATTTTCAAGACTTTGGAAATTGCAGAATTGGGAAATAACATCTGTAACATCTGTTGCAGGATGCCTTGAAAACAGCAGCTGAAGACACCTCATGGTATCTTACCAAACAGCTTGTCCCAAGGTACTTTGCAATTGATAGCACATTGTGAACTTCATTTCCCAGTAGCCAAAAGAATGCTTTGGTTGGGCCACTGCCAGCTGTGAAGCTAGGTTTTTGAGATCATGTTTGGTCATTCATCATGACTATAAATGTGAATCCATAATAGTTACCAGACCATAAGTATGTTTATGACATCCTAATTGCTGAAGGTGATTCCAGGTGGTTATGATGACAAGAACTGTAGATAGTGAAACTGAAGTGGAAAAGAAACACAGAAAGTACAGATAGTGGCAGTCATAACCAGCTGTTGCAGTTTACACAAATATCCTGGCACTGGAAAAACCAAAACACATGTGAGCCAGCATCCTCTTCATGGCATTCATGTGAGTAAGTGCAGCTTACTCACTACATATGTCCCTTTCAGATTGGGGGAACTATTCTCTTGTCCTTGTGCTCTGTCCCAGAACCTTCACCCCAATAAGCTTTTGAGATCCATGAATGGTTACTGCTGCTTTCTCCTACCAATGGGAAAGGGAGGGGGAAGCAATTCATAACATGTAGATTAGGCTTCTCCAACCTCTTGAGATAAGGAAGGAGGTCTCTCTATCCATAAGCACATTACCATTTCCTCCTGCTCCTACAAAGTTGAGTCCAGATGCTACATTATGGTCTGAATTGCCTCCCCACTCCTGCCCCTCTCCACTATTAAGTGCAACAGCAACTCCTAATAGAGCTTGACAGTTGATGGGGAGAGGGAATGACATTGAACTGTATGGGAAGAGCTAAATTCTAATATAGGATCTCAACCATGGGGTGATTAAAACAAACATGAAAACAGACAAAACAAGAATTATCCCAAGCCTCTTGGAGATACCATTAACTTTCTGGATGCATGATAACATAACAATCTCAGGTTCTAACATCCCTCTGGAATTTCTTTGCCTCCATGTTCAAGTGTACATAATCATCATTTTCAAAATCATTTGGCAATTTGACAACACAGTTCAGTGGAATTCAGGGAAATGGAAACTTCAAGATCCTATGGTAGGCTGAGTGTGAATGATCTCTATAGTACATTATCCAAATACTAGATCAGTATAGTGCAGTATATCCAGGTGTTACTTTTTTGTAAGTGTGTACATGTAGATGAAGGCACAAGCTTCAGCCTCATGCCTTCCAATCCCAGCTTGTTTTTGTTAACAGGAAAGTTCTGTAATGAAGATATAACCTTACTTAATACAGCATAATTACAGAGGCCCCTGACTTTGAGAACCACAATAAGACAGAATCTGCATTTTTGTGGCACTCTGTAACTACGTTTGCTTAAAAGCAGGTCTAACTTCTTTGTAGGTCTTTTTCATCAACAAAGGGAGGTAGGGGCTGGAGAGACTGGGGATAGAATATACATCTCAGCTTTTATTATCATTTTATTTTAATACCAGTTGACATTTATAGATAGCAGTATGAGACTAAGTTATTTCTTTTGAAGGAATCCAGTGATTTGTGTGAAAATCTGGCTATGTGGGGGAGAGAGAGAGATGGCAATAGGCATTATTAGGTTCACTGCTTAATGTACCTGCAGAATTCAGCTCCATGGTCCCCTCACAAAGCTTAAAACGAATGAACAGAGGGAGGGGAAACAGATAAAATGTCTCTGAATAGATGCCACATGTACATCTTTTATGGCTACAGATAACTATTGAAATTTCATCCAGGATTTGAAGAAAGGGCTTCCAGATTAGATGAAGGCCTTTTCAGAAATGTTTCAGCTGACATCAGTATACTTGCATAGTGAACAGTTTAAATTGAGTTCAACTTCCCTGTCATCTTACAGTACATTATATTTGGATGGAGATCATAGACCCTCATTAACTATTATAGTTGCAACATCTGGGCCAAGCTGGCCTGTTGTGCTTTCATTGCTTGCAATTTTCTATTCTTCTTTGTTCACAAAAGAGGGTGGAATATACTTAGGCATGCCTGTCAGCCATTTGTTCTTTTGACCATTGTGCAATTCTAAACATCAGCGCCATAAAGTAGACACTCCATCCCATGCTCATATTCCAAAGACATGTATAAAAAGAAAAATCCAAAGTTTGGAAAGTTAGCTTAAAAAAGTAACTTGCTACAACTATAGTTCCAAAAAGTACTTAGTTTTCATTATTGTCCCTGAGTTAATTTTAAAAATTTGTTAATTTTATTTTTCTAAATAAAAATAAAAATACAACTGAACTGAATGCACCTCTTTCTCAAAGGTAACTAAGTCTTAATCTTTTCTTCTCTAAGCTAAATATGCCCAGCTCCCTCATAGGAGATGGTTCACAGGCCTTCTACTATTTTGGTTCCCCTCCTTCCAGGCCTGTTCTAGCTTGTCAACATTTTTGTGAACTATGGTGCTCAGAATTGGACGTAGTACTCCAAGATACTATATCTGCTTTTCAGTTAGGAATAACCCACAGCTACCCAGTTAGGGAAACTGGCGATCCTTGTGCTGGCGGGGGTGGGGGGCATGAAACAGAGTCAGTTCCTGCATGTTGGTTGAGCCTTGCGGCATAGCTTCCTCAAATTCTCCCCATAAACAATGTGGTCTGGGCTGTAGCATTGTTTCCAAGGTCATTGGAAATCCAGGATCAGCAAAGTGTGGTTCTGAGGCGGCACGTAGCCCACACGACTGGTTTTGTTTTGCTCTCTTCTAATGCCCTGGACCACTCCTTATCTGACAAATAAGAGGTACAGAATTGTATCTCCTGAAAATTGCTTCACATTTAAAAATAAAATGTGTGCCAAATCCAGAAGTGGACTTCTCGTCAATTCCAGTTGTTGCTGTTGTCATTTAGCATTTGGGGCAGTTTGTATGCAAACCTACAGAGGGTCTAAGGGACAGACAATTGATTACACCACTGCAAATGCCCATCCCTGTTGTAAAGAAAAAAAAAGAAAATATGATTGCCACATGGCTTAACCTTTAATAATATGAAATTATATTTATTTTAAAAAATAGCACACCTTTGGACTGCCTCACATGTATAACTAGTCCCTTTCCTGAAAGTGTGTGCATTTTTGCCAAAGTTAGTGACTTTTCCCTACTCCCAAAACACACTTGTCTTTGTAGGGGGTGAATGCTCTGGTGAATATGAGGAGGGCACAGCTCTAAAATTAAATAAATGAAAGCAGAGAATTACACTCTCCCTAGTGCCAACTCAAAGCATGCATAGTTTTTCCCACCTGAGGCAGAAAATCCCACCAACACTTCTTCCTATCCCTGGTAGTAAAAATACAATTACAAGATTTTGAAGAACAATTTGTTTCTTCAGCTCTTGACTTAGGTTGAGATCAAAGCATTTATAGCTAAGGCTGGTCAAAAAGAACCAGTGAGGCTGTTTTGTGTTGAAACCATGGCATAAAAAGGGTATTATGGTATGTTTTACACTCCTGCATGTAATCTTAAGTGATTCAGTACAAACAAACAGGTTCATAGTTCTAGCCTTATTTCAGCCTGACACTAAGCTTTAATCTATTACATTAATGACTATTATTCAGCTTCAACAAGAAGAGGCAATTTAAGAAACCCATCATGTTCCCAAAATAGTTTCTCATCCCAGCACTGGAGAGACAATTAGTGTTTGCTCAACAAATATAGTTGCATTGTGTTTTATTACAGCACATAAAATTAATTTGATTACAATACCTTACAAGTATGTTTAAGACCTTTTTTCCTTGTACATTTTCAGCAATTATCTAACTGACCCTGGAGTTAACAGAAAACTCAGTTTTCTTAGAAATGAAAATATTAAAAGGAAAACAAACTCTTCTTTCCAAAAAGAAAAAAAAAGTTGCTTGTTCGTTCATTTTGCAAATAGAGCTGTAAGAAGTTATCATGACCAAGTACGCCTTGTATGATGTGATATTGATGCTGAGAGAACATATGAGAAACAAATAGAAATTATAAAGAAATTATAAAGAAGCAAGAAAAGGTTTTTCCCTTTAAAATTCTTCACCAGATTGTAACTATCACTCATCTGAACTATGCTCATTGTGGGCTTTTTATCAACTTCACTACTCATCACATCCAATGGGAGAGGGAGTACTGATACTCCATGTCTCATTCTATCAAAATAAACATTATATTTGCACAAAGACATCACCTAACAGTATTTCATTATGATGACTAATGGAATAACATGTTCTGATGCAATCAGAAGTGACATCTCACATATTTGGGTGCCAGCCAATTAGGAAGCTTCATAGAAAGATAAAAAGACAGCTCTGAGTGGCACAAAGAGAACAGAAATGAAGTCCCCTGAGTCAAAATGCAGGTAGTCATTATGGAAACCAAAAGCTTTTAAAGCTAGATTTCAAAATGCATCAACTTCAGCATAAGTACACTATCAAAAGGCAGCTGAGAGGTACATAGAACATCCAGGACAAGAGAAATCCTGTGACAAAGGACCTAGATTTTTTTTTCTTGCTTTATAGAGTTTGGGAAAATTGTTACAAATGATCATCCTAACTTAAGGGGACCGTCTTCTCTGAATTAATATTCTTCCTTACCATACAGAAAGAAAGGGAGGCCTTGTTTTTTAAAACCGTAACGAATATGAAGAGAGGGAGTTGAGTGTCTAGGTTTTTACACTGCTAACATCTTGTTTTAAGAAAGAATAAAACAAGATGGAATACTAGCTATAAAGCACTGCATGCAACAGAAGCAATAAACAGCCAAACAAAAAGATACTAGAAGCACTCCAGCTGATATCACTGCCAATTTCTTTAACAGGCAAGTAACATCTAATAGAAATGAGGTAAGCGGTGAGGACTTCCATTATAATTCAATGAGATAATGATTAAATGGGAAGATTTGGCTGTGTCTTTCCTTACAGCTCCACTCACATGTTTCTAAAACCCATAGGGAGTATAGTACAGGTTTTCTTTCTTCTCAAAGAAAGAAGTGAACCTTTAGCACATTCTATATTATTTAAGCATGCAGCTGGCCAGTATGGCAGACGGGAAGAAGTTACCTCTCCATAGCCATGTTGAACTACTCTGTTCTTCTGACAAAGCCCTTGTTACCACACAATCTTTTCAGGCAGCTGGGATTATTTTCTTCTCCTCTTCAGTTTTCCCAGTGTTTTTCAAGTATTTAGCTTAGAAAAAAGAACAACCTTTCTGAGACTTGAATCCAACACCATTTTATCTTTTCTGGAGCAGTTTTACTTCTCTTCTTTTTATAAACTCGTGCATGGACACACATGCACACAAACAACTTTACAGAAGACATAGGCCCTTTCCACACCTTACCTTTTTTCAGTGCTGGGCTGTGGGGATTGCGCAAGCAGCCTCCAGCAAGAGGCTCTCGCGTCCCCGCTAATTCAGCTCTGCACAAAATGCCTGCTCCCAAGCAGGTAGCACAAGAACCCCACCTTTTCCTTCCGCAGCGCAGTCTGGGAGTTTCCCAGGCTGCGCTGGGGAAGGAAGTGCAACCGTCGCAGCTCCAGAGGCTCTGCACGCACGGCAAGTGTGCGTGGGGCCCTGGAGCAATGCACAATTGTGCACCAGTTTTGGCTGAAAGCCGAAAATGAAAAAGTGCACGAGCAGCGCTTGCCAGACCCTGGAGCGTCACACAATTGTGAGTGCATCATGCACATCACCCCTCACAATTGCGTGACGCTCAGGAGCCCTTTCTCATGGCAAATGCCATGTGAAAAGGGCAGCAAGTGTTGATACAATTGTCATAACTGAGTCAGAAAATAATTTTGTTTCAAGCAGCTCTTCTCAGGTGATGAATTTTCACACTAGTTCTTATCATCTGGGACTAACTTTAGACAAGGACACATCAACAGATGACCACGGGATTGGTGACGGATGTGATTTTGATTTCTCTAGCAGCAATTTATTTTACTTTCAGAGAGCAAGTCAGCTGGACCTTGTAATTTTCATATCTTCAAATGTCATAATGCTTCATGTGAGATTAAAACTCAAGTGGGAAAACTAAATCTCTCCTAGATGCAGCACAAAAAAGGAAATTAGATTATTTGTATTTTGAACCATGATATATTTATTGGAAAAATATAATTTCAGACTTATAACCACTATTATTTATGTGATGTTTTATTACACAGTAAAAATGAGACATCTCTTTCTCTGACTTAAACAAATGCAGTTCGGAAAGCCTGCCTGATATTCCAATGCCACCTTAGCATTTGAAAATACAGCAAAATGTACAAAAAAAAAATGTAATAATATTATCAGGTGTATTAAAAAGGTTGGCTGAATTCTTTCAAAACCCCACTCTTGGTCATTGCATCGATGGAACAATTGTAAACATGAATTCCAAAAGTTATAATGCTGTAAGTCCAGTTTAGAATCTCATAAATACCGAACAGGATGGCAGTTCTTGTCTCTGGAGAACACACATAGGTGGCATGTCGTTAGCAGAAATTAAAGAAAAAGAGAACGAGCTGATTCTTACCTTATTCCACACTTAAGCGACTCTCACATAAGTTTCCCTCCAATCAACTTTTATTGCCAGAGAGGAGTTCCACAGGCAAAACTGGGCTTCTAAATAATAAGATAATAAGATACAGATTGTAAGATATACGTTATATATATACGTATTGTGTATGAATGATTGAAGCATAATTATGTTAATGTTAAAAATACGGAATGTTTTATTTTTATGATTTTAAATGAATAAAAATAATAATAAAAAAATAAATAAATTGGCCCTTTCAGGAGTGAAACAAATTTATCTGTAAATCTGACATCTGTGCATACAGTTAAGGCAGTTTCATGCCACTAGCTTTCCTGCTTCCATCCCTCACAATCTTAGGGTTTATAGTTTGGTGAGCTACTTTGAAAGCTTTGCTGTAAATGAAGTGAGCTCCTAACAGAGAATCTAAAGTATCTTACCAAACAAGAAGGGTGTCATAGGATGGAGCCAAGAATGGTCAAGTAGTATCATTCTGTTTTGTGTATATATCATCAGAAAGGTGGCAACAGGTAAGGAGAGATTGCCTTACCTAACTACATGGCATCCTCAACCATAGGAGAACACACATTTCCCATTACTTTTTAATTCAAATTATTTCATTACCCAGGGACATACTACTTGCCAGTCTTCCATGTCTAAGCTGCTCTTCAATGCATATACTTTATGCATTTATGCATATACTTTAAAGCAGCTTAACAATAGCCAAACAATTATATGAACAAGTATAGGAATAGCTCCCAAAAGAAGCTTTGGCAGCTGCTATGGAAGTTTTTATCTTTCAACCAAGGTAGAAGTTACAGAGTAGGGATGCTCAAGGATTCCATTCAGTCCATGTTTTTAGACAAACTGATTTGATTCACACTTTCCAGAGTAATACACAGATGTGAATGGTTATTCTTCAGCTTTCACACTATCCTGAATGTCATGACACAGTTCAAAGTACCTTGGCTTAAGTAATAGTAAAGAGCATATAATCATATAACCATTTTAGAATAGAATGAATAAGGAAGTATGGATTTTTAGACAAAATGCATAACACAAAAATATCTGACTTTCTGTGTACTTTTTAAGTTTTAAATTGATGGAGAAACAGAACAAAACAGACATATAAATTAATGTCCTGGTGGCGCAGTGGTTAAATTCCAGTACTGCAGCCACAATGTTGTGAGTTCGATCCTGCTGGGCACCAGGTTGACTCAGCCTTCCATACTTTCACAGATTGGTAAAATGAGTACCCAGCTTGTTGGGGGCAATTAGCTAAAAAAAACACTGTAAACTGCTTAGGGAGTACTTTGCACTGATAACTGGTACAGAAATGTAACTGCTATTGCTATGCATAGTAGAAATGGCATGGGCAAGGGAATAGCATCCTTTCCTGTTAAGGGGTTCCACCTGATTCTCATTACACATTCTTCCAATATATGAGAGATTTTTAAGGATACTGCAATTGCCCTTCTCTCATAGATAGGACTGAAGTATCTTGCACAGGGGAGCAGTACAAATGTATAATATGGGTCCATGCCCACATCAACAGCACAATCCCTCCTTGCATGCATACTGGTAATAAGCCATGACAAAAGTTTCTTTTTAGTCTAAAATTGCTGTTAAATGTTCTACTTCTCTGGAGAAAAAATCTTACATTTAATACTATTGTTTAATAATAACACCAGCCTACGAATCCTATAAGTTTGCTAACTCTTTAGCAACTAGTCGTCATTAATAAAGAGACTGGCTGGAGTTCATTTAGGGACATACACAGGCTAAGTGTCCCTTAACACGCACATTTTTTTTCATGCATTGTGGGAGTTGGTATTTCCTTTCTCCCTCTGATACACCCAAAGCCCCCAAAGGTATCTTGAATGGTTGTTCCGTGGTTTGCAGCAAGCATGTAGGGTCAGGGAAGTATGTGTCTGCCTCCTTCTTAGCCAAAAGTGAATTGATGACATTAACACTGAGATCCAGCAGGATCCTTTGGGAGTCTGGTTATGGGAAGGTAGCCAGATACTTCTCCAATCCTGTCCACTTTTAAAGCATGGAATGACTATGTGAGGCAGCTTCAAGGCTTTACATTAAGTCAGGGTAGGGTATATGGATCAAGTTAGCATAGGGCTGCATGTGGATATTTATGCTATACTGAGGGGATGTTGGATTGAGGCCATTTTCCTGACAGCATCTTCATTTTAAATTCCAATTAACCTTTAAACTTTTTTTTCCCCCTGATCCTTTTCATTGCAGAATTATGGATTAACATCCCCCTGTCAACTTCTCTTGAAATTCCTGCAGGTAATTTGCCAATGATAGCCAAATTCACAGGTCTGCACCTCATATGATGCAAGAAGGTTTGTGGTCTCTCCCTGTATTCCTTCGAGGCCACCTTGATCACAGTCTTAAGCAAACATCTCAAACAAGAGGCAGGCCCACGGTGACTCCAACATTGTCCTTTTTCTCCTTCTATGAATTGTTTTATGTCTTTTCCTGATGAAGAAGCCAGAGAGTTTTTAAAGTATTTTACACTTTTTGGCTGACCTAATTAAGATATCATTACAAGATGTATTTTAGATTTTGTTGTATTTTGCTGCAAAGTTAAGAGAGCTACACCTGAGTTTTATTTTTAGTTGAATTTGGATTTGAAGGTAGCAAACAGCTATTTGAGAATCCCAAACTAGAAGGAGCAAAGAGACTGAGGCCATTTCTGCCCTACACCGTTATAGTGCTATTATTCCACTTTCAACATCCTGTGGAATTCTAGGGCTTGCAGTTTACTGAGGCCAAAAAGCTCTCTGGCTGAGAATTCTAAATGCCCCTCTCTAAACTGCAAATCCCAGGATTCCATAGGATGTTGAAAGTAGAATAATACCGCTATAACAGTGTAGTGTGGAAATTGCCTTACTTTCTGAGGTTTTTACCTCTGGAAAAGGTAAAATAATCTGAATTCAGCTATCACTGACAAATTTTATCTGATACAGCCCCTAAACTTATTTTCAGATGTTACAGTGCAGCACTTTCTCAAAAGGTTCACTGTATTCCATCTAGAAAATGGCTTGCAGTCTCACTCAGGACAGGGACCAACTAGACCTTTTAGGAAATTGTTTTGTTGCGCCTAAGGGAGACAGAAGTGTTATTCTTGTTTTTCTGCCTTTTTCTTCAGTCCCCTCATGGATAAGAAGGGATGTGGCCACTTTCTACATTAGCCCTCCCTCAAGACCACCTTAAACCCATCTTAAACAAAACAAGGACACAGGCCCATGACTCCATCAGCATCACTTTCCTTCTTCTGTATGATTTTTAACATCTTTGCCTGATGAAGAGGCCCGTGAGCTCCAACAGCTAGCATAATGTATTTTGTGCCTTTTGGGTGGCCTGTGAAAGAGATCACTGCAGCATGCATTTTGGATTTTGTTATATATAGTTTAGAGAAGGAGCTTAGGCTGGGAAGAGATCAGTGGATCCAGCAATATATAATGTTGCTTGTGACTGCTCTAACACTCCTTCCCATAGGCTCCAGTAAACCTCACAAGATCTGGACAACAGATATAAGAAAATAAGTTCCTGTCAATATCCTCAACTATGTTATATAGTTTATTGTCATTTTCTTCCTTATAACAATGGCAGGCTGTTCTACACCCCCCTGCACTTCTAGGCTCCCTTGGACCCCTGTCAAAGTCTATTCTTTCCTAGCCTTTGTGGAGCCCCTGCCTATAAACCAATCTTTCCCTCTGCCAGCCATGTTTATGGCCCACCCTGCCACACCACCGTGGAGATGGGAGAAGGACAGGACTGCAACGATACTTCTGCATGACACCGTCATGGTCCCATCCTTCTCCTGTCCCCAGGTGGCACAATCATGGATTAAATCATTGATGGGTTTCCCCTGTCAATGACTTGCGATCGTGGACTTACCTGTTGTGCAGAAGCCCAGGAACTGCAATGGCTGCACTTCCTGCCCCAGCACAGCTTGAGAAAGTACCCAGCCGTGCTGCATAAGGAAGAGGCATAGCCATCATGCCAAGAAGAGTGCTCCCCTTGTGCTCTTCTCCTAGCAGAGCCACTGCCAGAATCACCACTGGAGGACTCCATGAACAGGTAAGCTGCGGAAAGGCCCAGTGTCTAAATGCTGCACAAGGAGGGCAGGGAAAGAAATAAAATACAGCTCACCTTCTGCTGATACAACCTCCACACACATGAATGCAAGGTTGCACAAAGCTTCATTCAATTATTGTCAATAGATGAGCTGGATGTGTGCCCCTGCCAGCGCAAGTGTGTACACATTACATCCACTGACAATAATCAGATGGAGCATTTATGTTTTTTGCTTTATGCAGAGTTCCTGGAACAGAATCCCCACATATACAGAGGGTGCACTGTCCCTGTTGGCATATTAGTAATCCAAGAGGGAAGTGGAGCAGAGGAAGAGTGGAAATGAAGGGACCAAAGACAGATAGATGGAAAGAAGAGAGGAAAATTCTGTAGGCTGAAAAGTACATCAGTGCACTTCAGCCAAACCAGTAACATTTGGGAAAATATGCCCTATATATTTTCAGAGTCCTGAAATTCCTGAAAACTGCACATGCGCAGACAAGTAGCATCAAACATAGAATGAGTGGACCTTCAGTCATGTAACATAACCACAAAAATTTCAAAAGAATGAGTTTCTATTTGTTTTTACATCATTCTAGCACTACTTTACTGTAGGTTTCCAAGCTCACTGTGTGTGTAATGACTTCCAAAAGAAATACTGAATTTGGTTGTGAAAGATCTGTCTGAGCCTATATTAAGAGAGACAACAGATGGAGTCGTCATGGCTAGATTTAAAAAAGCCAAATTCTATGTTACTGTTGGAGCTATCAAATTCTTACAGTGTTCTTTCCAACTCAGTAATACTATTGAGACCTTCTATAGGCTGGAGTCCTAGTTGCTCAGTTACTCTTGCAAGTGACAGCTTCTTGCACACCCTAAACTCCCATTCAAATACCAAAGGCCACACAGAGTACCACCTAAGAAAATACAAGAAAATATAAAACCAGAGTGGTTTGGTAAAACAGCTCAAATGGGATGATTTGAGTTTTCCCATGTGGAAGAAGCTTAGGATCAGAAATTGTCATGGTGATTTATAATGCTATTTTTTATAATATGTGAAAGAAATTTCATTTAAAGAAGTGCAAATTGCAGTGTCTCTGGAATGTATCATGTCTATTCCTTCTCATTTCCACATTAATCCGTAGATTTTAATCTGTAGTTTTTAAAATCTACATTTCACAAATCTACAAATCTACCAAAATCAACAAAAACAACATTAAAATAAATATTTCAACATTCATTTCTGAACAGATTTTATTTCAACATATGCATTTCTAAATGAATTTAGGAGTCAGAGAAAGAAATAGGCCCACTATATTCCATACTAATCAGGCCTCATCTGGAGTACTGCATTAAGGTCTAGGCACTTCACTTTAGGAAGGATCTAGACAGCTTAGGGCAGGCTCAGAGAAGGACAACAAGGATGTTAAAAGATTTGGAGAACAAAACATGTGAGGAAAGGTTGAAAGAGCTGGGCACATTCAGCCTTGTGAAGACTCAGGAGTGACATGATTGTATCCTTTAAATGTCTAAAAGGCTATCACAGAGAGGATGGGGCGGGTTTGTTCTCTGTTGCCCCAGAGGGTGCGCCATGATAGTTTTAAGTTTCAAAAGGATAGATTTTGATTGAATATTACAAGAAAATTCTTGATGGTAAAAGTCATCGGGGAACCAATTACCTAGAGAGATAATCAGGCCTCATCTTCAAAAAGAGGCTGGACAACTATCTGCACTGAGCAGAAGGCTGGACCTAATGTCTATGGGTCCCCTCCCAACTCTGTAATTTTATGATTCTCTAATGGTCTTCCAGAATATTCCTTTCCAATGTAGTTTGATACATTTTTGAGTTGTAAAATGTGAATAATGGGCTACAATCCACATATCAGTCTCTACTATGATGTTGTTCAGTAAAAGCATTGCCTGATTAATTATGAAAAAGTAAATAATCAACACTTTTATCCATCTTACCTTAAAACTCATCGAATGTAGGTATTCTCTCATTGTGTCAACTCCTTCAGATGGATATTTTTTTCTCTGTTATGCGGCACAGCTAAAGTAAATAAGAAGCCAGGGCTTATTTCAATTTTTTCAAGGATATTGGAATCGCAAAAGATGCTGAGTATTTTGCTGAGTTACGAGATAAAAATGGCAGCACAGAAGGCTGTGCAGATAAATCTCCAATTGACAAAAACACTTATCTGCTAATCTGTTTGGGAGCAGAAAATCATATCCCATTTAAATCTCCTGAAGTCTTCTTTTTCATTTGTTAGTGTTAAAGCAGTCTTGACTTCACAAAATGCATACTCTTGAAGATATTCCTCCTACCCATAGAATCGTTTGAACAACAGATGACATTATATTAAAAAAAAAACCTATATCCAAACATATTTCAAATGAAGGAGAAATCACAAAAAACAAAGCATATAGCATTACCATGAAATTAATCAGAACACAGTAAACCAGCTAACATTGTATGAATAATTATCAATAGCACAGCCTTCCTTGGACTAAACACAATTTATGGGTATTTCAGTGCCCCAGTACACCCTCACCATTCACAGATGAAAAGTAAGACATGTGGCTAACCAGAATAAGAGTATGGATAAGATGGCCACAGTTATGAATGATGAAGAACACACAAGCTAGTGTAGCAGGTGTATTTGCCTAAACCTATTGGGGAGAACAAGATACTACCCACTCTTCTCTGCTGAGTCAATTGAGTGCAAATTATTTTTGCATTGTAAACTCCACTTGCACCAACTGAAGTAAGCTGAGGATGAAGTGGAAAAGTGAGCGAGGGAGAGAGAAACTGGGACATTTTAAAAGTAGCTGTAAAATTGGGATGACAGAGGATTACTGGGAACTATCCCTGTCAGATTAGGACAGTTGGAAGGTGTTCCCTAACTGTGTAAAACAAATGAGCCCTCTGGTCATGGAAGAGAGAATAACATGTGGATCATGGTTATCTTGTTCTGCCAAAGCTAGCCTACTTCCTTCACGTATCATGAAGAATGATTACCTATTCCCAATTTGATATAAGCAAGTGTCTGCCCATTTAATATGTGAATGTGAAATGAAGGACAGGGCACAATCTTCTATTTTCTCTCAGGCAGAAAAATGTCTCGGGTGGGTCTTGACTTCACCAGTTAATTCAGAACATAGGAAGAAGGGATGAAAAGCAATCTCTTTCTGCCTATTTTTGTCCTTCCCCCTTTTTTCATGTTCCTATGAGAAAGAATATGCTTCGAACAGTACTATAGTGAATTGGAGCAATATTTGGGAAAGAGGCCATTTTGCTCCTTTGACAATATGAGAAGAAAACTTATGAGAAAATTAAGAAATCTGTGGGAATAGCTAGAGGATGAAGTTCTGGGTTTAAGTTGAACTACATCAAAGAATTAAGAGTTTGGGTTGCCTTTGGAAAAAGCTCCTTCTGTACTTACGTTGTGGTTGCTGTTAATTGCCATCAAGCCAACTTCAGCTTATGGTGACCCTATGGATGAGAGACCTGAAAGTCACTCTGTCACCAGCCGCCCTGCTCAGGTCTTGCAGATCTGGGGACGTGTCTTCCTGGATTGAGTCTATCCATACACAGTGTGGTCTTCTCCTTTTCCTACTGCCTGTCTCATCTCAGTCCTGGCACAGCTGATAAATCAAACAAAACAAACTGAATATCTCCCTGCTTGTTACTTACTTCCAGGTGGTAGGAGTCATAAATAAAGTTCAACATAAACAAAGTCCAGCAGGGTTTCATGGCAAGGGAGTGCCCAAGGTCAATCAGAGAATTTGTCAAGGCATCCAGCAAGGTAGCAGGTAAGCTCTGACAACTCCTGGAGAGGAAAGACGCCAGCTAAATAGGTCCCAAGCCTAGCACACCTGAGACTTTATTGATTATTGCTGGTTATAAATTCTGAGAGATCGGCACTGGCTCTCTCTTTGCTGCCTGCGCACTGCAAAGTTGGGTTGAGGTAAATGTTCCTCTATATCTGAAGAGGCAGGACTCTCTGTTGGAGCTGGCACCATCCCCTGTTCTGTTTCCAGCACTGTAACCTTTCTTTTTTACAGCAGGCCCTTGCATGCCTTCTGTTTCAGCCTCTGGCATGCCCTCTGCTTCAGACTCTGAGTCAGAGTCCATGTTCCGGAAGCAGGGCATGACACTGCCTTCTACCTTAGCAAGCATTATTGTATTCTCAGGATATGGCCAAAGGATGACAGTCTCAGTTTAGTCATCTTGGCTTCTAGGGATAGGTCAGACTTCATTTGTTCTAGGACCAATATATTTGTCTTTTTAGCAGTCCTGGGTATACGTAGAACTTTTCTTCAGTACTACACTACAAAAGAGCTGATTTTCTTCCTGTTGGCTTTCTTCACTGCCCAGCTTTCATAACTATACATCAAAATTGGAAATACAATGACATGGGCAATCCTAACTTTAGTTTTCAACTTTAGTTTAGTTTTAGTTTAGTTTCCTTCAGCTATGAAGGAAAAAGACAAGATCCTGAAGTGTTAAGATATACACTTCAGGATCTTGTCTATTTCCTTCATAGCTGCCCTTCCAAGTCCAAGGCCCTTTTTACACAGTGTTTTGGAAGCGAAAGGCCCCTTGAGCATCGCATAAATGTGAGGAGCGGTCTGAATGATGCACTCACATTTATGTGACACTCAAGAGCATGAAGTGCAGCGCATACACACCTTTTTATTTTCGGCTTTTAGCTGAAAATGGTGTGTGCTTGCGCACTGGTCAGGAGCCTAGGGTGAACTTTCCTGCCCTGCAGAGCCTCTGGAGCCAGGCTGGTCACACTTCCTGCCCCAGTGCAGCCTACAGCTCCCAGGCTACACTGTGGAAGGAAGGGCTGAGGCACAGGCGGGGCATTCACACAACCAGGAAGCCGCTGTGGAGCCCAAGCAGCAGGGATGCAAAAGCCTTCTTCCGAAGGCTTCTCGCGCGAGCACCGCCCCCTCCTCTGAGAAAGGTTAGGTGCGAAAAAGCAGCTAGTCTCCTTCTGATTTCTTGACTACAGTCTCAATTCTGATTGATGACTGAGCTAAGATAAGGAAAATCTTTAACTATTGCCATTTCTTCACTGTCCACCTTAAAGTTATATAAACAGTCTGTGGTCATTATTTTTGCTTTCTCAATGTTCAGCTGTTTCTTCAGTAATCATTCCAAGTCTTTCTTATTTTCTGCTAGTAGAATGGTATCATTCGCGTATCTTAAAATGTTGATGTTCCTTCCTCCAATTTTCCTGGCTCTGTCTTTCAAGTGTAATCTAGCTTTACAAATGATATTTTAAGTGTACAAGTTCAATAGATAGGGTGATAAAATGCACCATTGCCCAGCTCCCTTGCTAACTGGAAACCATTCCTTTTCTATTTTTTCTTGATGGAAGTTGAGCACAAGTTACATATCAGAACAATTAAATGTTGTAGTACATCCATTTTTTTAAGACTGATGCATAGTTTCTCATGATCTACACAATCAAAGGCTTTGCTATAATCAATGAAACATAGGCCTTTTCCCCATGGGGTTATTAACGTGGGTCAATGTGTTTTGGCACGGAACTATTCTGCACGTGAGAGCGAACTAGGTTCACTTTATTTACCATTGTTCCACACGTAATCCTGAGTTAATGTGCCCCACTGTGGTGGGAAAGCGCGCTACTTGAAAACCGGAAAAAATCCACAACAATTTTTAAGATTGAGCGGATTCAGACTTTCGCGGTGGTGCACATACGCACATTTGCACCAATGTGAATTGGTAGGCAGCGGAGAGTGGACTGTGGGCGTACTCACCTTCTCCAGCTGTCCCCGCCCACCAAAGGACAGGCAAGTGCCATTTTTTGTTTTGTTCAGCAAACTTTAGAAAATGGAGTAACCAGACAAAACACAGCACAAGCATGTTAAAAGGAAAGAGCTGTTTTCTATTTTGCAAATGTTTTACTGTATTTGCTGGCATTAGACACACTGCCCTATAAGAGCACCCTATTTTTGGACTATATTATTTAGGGGAAAATATTTTAGTAGTCTGTTCCCGGTTCCTGTCCTATCTGCTTGGGTGGGAGGACCTCCCTGCCCAGGCAGAAAGAAGAGGCTGTGTGTGTGTGTGCGTCTATGTGTAAGAAGCTGCTTCTCCTCCATTCCTCTTCTCCTCGTGAGGAAACTTTCCTGCTGGGGTTGGAAAGAGAGGGAGCGAACATGTGTGTGTGTGTGTGTGTGTGTGTGAAGCTCCTTCCCCCCATTCCTGGGGCAGGATTGTGCCAATGGCAGGGCAGAGATGAGCGGGGAGCACGAGATCGCTCTCCCAACTTTGCTCTGCCAGGTGATCTGCCTGGGTGGGGGGAGTTACCATATTGGTATCTCATTTTCAGAAAGCATTTTGCTGGGGAAACTGCCTCTTATACACCGGCAAATATGTACCTACATAGGTACATAGATGCATACAAACATATCAACCCAAAAGAAAAAAAATAAGCCAATCACAGCCACTGGGGCGGGGTGAGGGGAGTAGTGGGAGTGGTCACTGCCAAAGTAGTGCAGATGCATGAACTTGTACTTCTCTGAATCAAAAGGAAACATACGGAGGAGCTGTGCAGAAGCAAATGAGGGAAAGCCCTCATTATTTGGATCTGATAAGAAACAGCATGAACTGCTTCACGCGCCTTGTGTGGAAAGGTTGATAGACTGATTTTCTTTTTAAATTTGTTGCTGTGATCCATCATCCAACATATGTTTGCAATATGATTTCTAGTGCTTTTTTCCTTTCCTGAACCCAACTTTGATATCTGTCATTGCTCGCTCCATGTATAGTAAAAGTCTTTGTTGTACAATTTTGAGCATGAATTTGCTTGCACAGGAAATTAATGAAATGGTCCTGCAGTTACTGCAATTTCTGGTGTCCCCTTTACTGGAGATTGGAATGTATATTGAGTATTTCCAATATGTGGGACATTGGGTCGTTTTCCATATTTGTTGACACATTTTAGTTAGAACTAGAGTAGATTCTGTCTCTGTAGACTGAAGCAGCTCTGTTGGTATGTCATCTGTTCCTGGTGATTTATTTCTCCCAAGTGTTCTCAGTTCAGCTTTTACTTCACTTTCTAAAATTGGAGATTCATCTTCATATAGTTCTTTTTTGAATGAATCTATCAAACATTAATTTCTTTTATATAGTTCTTCTGTGTATTGCTTCCATCATTTTTTTTCCTATTTGGTCTTGTAACATGTTCCCTGCTGGTCATAGAGCAGCTGAATTCTTGGTTTAAATTTCCCTTTCATTTCTCAGATATTGTAGATGAGGTCTCTTGATCTTCCTTTTTTAGATGTCATCCTCTATTTCTTTGCATTGGTTATTGCAATAGTTCTCCTTGTTCCTAAGCAAAAGTCATTGAACAGTTGCATTCAAGGTTCTGACTCTATTTTTGTCCCTTTTTACTTTTGCTTCTCATCTCTCCTTAACTGCTTGAAGAGTTACATCTGTTATCCGTTGAGGCTTCTCTTTCTTTTTGGCTACAGATAGCGTCTTTTTGCATTCCTTCCTGACAATGACTCTGGCTTCTGTCCAGAGCTCTTCTGGCTCCTGGTCAATTAGGCTTGATAACACAAATCTACTTTTCACATTATATTTAAATTCTACAAGAGTGTTCTTTGGCTTGTATTTCAGCATAATTAATGTTGGTTTAGTGTTCTTCTTTAGTTTTACCTTAACTTTTGCTATTAGTTTATGGTCTGTGCCACAATCTGTTCTTGGTCTTTTTTTACTTCTCTGTCTTCTGCTTCCAGGTATATAGTCTATTTGATTTCTGTATTGACCATCAGGTGATATGCATGTATACAGTTCCTTCTTGAGTTGCTTGAAGAATGTGTTTGCAATAAACAAACTGTTGGCCTTGCAAAATTCAGGCAGTTTCCTGCTTCATTTCTTGATCCTAGGCCAAAATTTCCTACAAACTTTGATTCTGCTCTATTTCTTACTCTTGCATTCCAATCACCTACAACTAACAACAAGCCCTGTTTTGGTCCATAAGCAATTACCTTCTGGACTCCAGCACAGAATCTTTCAAGTTCTTCTTCTTCTGCCTCTGTAGCATAAACTTGGATTATGGCTATATTATTGACATGAATCAATCAGACTTTGCATTATATTCTTTGACTGCTTTTGTTATATCTCTCCTCTCCATAAATGCCACCTCATTTCTTCTCAGATTTTCATTTCTTGAGTGAAACATTGTGTAATTATCTGACTCAAAATGTCCCATTCCTGTCCACTTTAGCTCAGTCACTCAAGCATTACAATGTTTATACATTCCATTTCTTGTTTTACTATGTCTAGCTTCCCCAGATTCATGCTTCTCACATTCCATGTTCCTATGATTTTGTTCTGCCACTTTGGACTTTCCTTTCACCTCCGAACATGTAAAGAGCTGAATGTTCTTTCAGCTCGAGTCCAGCTGTGTCAATAGCCACAATACTCCTCATAGCTGCTCTACCCCAGTAAGCACCACCTGATCTGGGAGTCTTATCTTCTGGCACTGTCTCTTGCTTCATTTTGAATTGTCTTATAATAGGATTTTTGTGGTAAAAGACATTCAAAAGGGGTTTTCCAAACACAGTACTCACAAGAGTTTGCTATGTTGCCACTGCCATTGTCTCTGAGAGATCTTCTACCAGTATCACCTCCTACTACTTCTGCTGTACAGTAGTTGTTTGGTACATTTAGTCTTGCTTTTTAGCAAAAGTCTGCCTGATATGGGAGACTCTCCCAGTAGCACTGATGCTGTCAGCATAGCCTCTTGCTCAGGAGCACATAATCCTACCACCACAGAAAGGTAGTGCCATAGGTGGGTGTTCTTAGACAGAAGCTGAGAAATACATCTCAACCCCTACAGAAATCATTCCCATGCTATTCATCGTCCTGCAGCTTCTGAAATCCTCATGTGTTCACAAAATGAGTGAACTGTGATGTGCAAGAAAGGGAATAGACAAAGCAGAGTTCCTTACAGGTCCCTGATTCTCCAAACAATTTAAGTTATTATTATCAGCTAATGTAATCTGTGTGACATGAAATAACTCCCTAATTGTACCAGGCTAAGGTCAATATTTGCAGCCCTGAGTGAGTTGGTGGGCCAAGGCTTTAGCTGTTGCATCATTTCTTTGCTTTTGTTGATTTCCATGCCTCTAACTTTCTAATGATTCTGCTCTTTATTAAGACAGATGCTTGATTCAGTTCTCCAAAGACATAGCAGCTGCTTCAGTTCAAAAACAATGGCCACAGGTGATTTTTTTTAAGCTGCAATTTTCAGAGTTTTGTTTTCTATTCAAAATTGCTATACAGAGGCAACTGGGGATCCATAAAACAGAATAATTAAAATAAGCATCACGAAAAATAATGCATATTAAATATTAATATATGAGATTTGTAAACTTTTGGTTAAAGCCAAGAGAGACTTGACTGACAGAATGTTCTACCTCTTACAAGGAGGACAAAGTGAGGAAGAGCATGTGCAGGATCATTTAGCACTTTAGGTATTCAGAAGCCAGTCTACCCATTACCCTTGTTACAAAAGTGAGTTGCAAGAGAACTTTATAACATAATAATGTATGCCTGTCATAATATACTATAATTCTTCCTCATTTTGTCAAGCTTTTCAGTGTGGAAAAATAGTGTAAGTGATTGGTACTGGTATGTAGTTGCTTCTTGAGATGTACCACAACCAAAGAGCCACATGGGTCCCCCTTCTTTTTTTTTCTTTTTGTTTAATAATCACAGTCAAATGAACTACCCAAAGAACAGTACTTCAGGTATTACACTGTGCTATCTCCTCAAGACTGCCTCCCAAACTAAGAGACACGTATGAACCTTTGCCCGATCACTATATCTCCCTTTTGGACAAAGTATTCAAGCATGTGATGGCTCTACAATTTCAGATGTTCTTGGAGGAAGCAGATTACCTGAATCTATTCTCCTGTGGTTTCAGGCCATGGTACAGTACCAAAATCAGTCTTAGTTGCTCTAATCAGCAGTCTGCTCCAGGTGAAAAACTAGGAGAGTGCTGTCCTCTTGATCCTCTGGGATTTCTCAGTGGTTTTCCATTTCATTGACTATGGCACTCTACTGGATCAACTTTGTTGATCTGGAGTACTTTTTGTAATGGTTCCAATGCTATCTCCAGGCCAAAGAGTGGCATTGGGGGACTCGTGTTCAGCATCATGGCTACCAAGTTATAAGGCTCTAATCTTATCTTCCATGCTCTAACATCTATATGATGGGTCATTAGGAGTTTTGGTGTAGGGTGCCATCAGTGTGCTAATGACAACTCTACTTTTCATTCTCATTAGAAATAGTTGAGGATGTGCAGCTGTTGGACCAGTGCCTGTGCAGCTGCTGGACCAGAAGTAATGGACTGGATAAAATCTGATAAACTGAAGCTGTTACCAGGTCTAGCAATAGGATATGAGACCTGCCCTGGAAAGGGTTGCACCCTCATCAGGAAACAGGTACTCCTAGATCCATCTCTGTCACTAGTATCTTGGGTGGACTCCATGATCTGAAGTGCCTGGCATCAAATATGGACTTTCTGGACAGGATAACCTGACTACAGTAGTCATGTACTGGTAACTTCCCAATTATATTACTTCAATCCACTGTCTGTGGATTGAAGATGACCTCAAAGCTTCAGCTTGACTGCTGAGCAGTCAACCATATGACATTTGTTTTAAAGGAAATGGACTGGCTGTCAATACGCTTCATATTCAAAGTGTTTGTGATGACAGAACCTATTCCCATATACATTTTTCTTAGGACTGAGGTTTGTTAAAGGGTCCTTCTTTGTGGGTCATGTGTGGGAACAATACACTATAGAAAGAACTGGAAAGCATGTTCCCTGCTGTGGTGCCCTGGCTGTGGAATACCTTCTCAATGAAGTTCTGATTGTCACCAATGCTGTCTTAATTCCAATACTATGTTAAAATATGCCTTTAAAAAAATGAGAATCTTTGGGATTTAGGGGTCTTGCCAAAATCCATACAGATTTAAATCTATTCAGACTTTATTTAAATCTGTTTTCATTTTGAAATTGTTAAATTGTGTAAAATTGTTTAAATTTTTAAAAATTATTTCACATATTTTTCAACTGTTTAAATTATTTCTCATTTTTTCAAAAAATGTAAAATGTCCTAAATTGTTTCAATCTGATTTCCTACAGGGTAACGATATAAATATTTTAATAAACAAATAAAATTTTATAAACAAATAAAATATAGGTTGTGGTGATGGATTCACAATTCACTCAGTTGCACTGCTTTATGTTAATGCAATTTATTAGAGTACAGAGAATGTAGCAGAGAATGAGTTTGTATAGGGCAAGAAACTCAACTCAAACTGTTAGTCTTTTAATGTGTTGATTTTTGCTGCTGTATAATAGAACCTTCTTTCTATTCTTGATTTTCAAAAGAAGATATATAAATATTCTAAGGTGTTTGCCATTTACAGTAATTACCATTAAAAGGGGCTATTGGGGACATGTGTTAGCATCCATCTAACTTTTCTCTGGACTGCATCTAGGATATTTAATTTCATACATAACATGAGTACAATCAGCATTCCACATTCACTAAGGTATAAGACCCTTGCAAAAGAACAACAATCAAAAATATCAAACTATGTGTATGTGTCTGTGAGAAGGGGGCTGAGGCACGGTAGGGAGAGTGGGCACTCAGAGTCCAAACCAAGGAAGGACAGGGAAAGGGGCTGAGTTAACATGATGGTCATATACTTCCTCTCTTTCACCCATCTCCTTCCTTGCATGTAGGGGGGCATTGGGAAAGGGTTTGTGGTGCTCAGAAATTGGGCTGCCATCCATCCTTAGCTGGCCAGACAGTAGCTGATGGAGCAAGAGGAGGACCAGAGGTGAATTTTTAAAGCGCTATGTGACCTGATTTGAGCTGCCAAGTGGAAGGTTTCCCCAGAAAGAAGTACCTGAAGTGAGGGAGGCAGGGTTTGGAAAAATTTGCAAATAATCATGAAAGTCAAGCTCTCAAATGTGGAGGGTTAACTATATATTTAATGCAATTTAATTTATTTAGTAAACTTCAGTTTTAGGATTAAGAGTGAAAAACTAAAAGGTTTCTATGTTTACACACATACACAAACACACACAAAAGTATAAGTCATATTAATGTTTCTTAGAAATGAGTTCCAAAATGAAATTACACTTACATGAATTATTTTGATTCCAAAGGCTTAATGAAGGAGTGTGTTTTACTCCACTCTCCACAAATTTGTTTTCCCCCAAGGTGACTGTTTTACAAACCTCCTCCCAACCAAGTGGAATTCGATTTCACCTTTCTGAGCATCACTATGATTTGTTGCATAAAATAGCTTTGGTGCCCATATGAGTAATGCCGAACAAAACTTTTCATATTGCTGTTTAATATCCCCTACATATGCTCAGCTTACAAAGAATATGTTACAGAGGAAAAATTAGAGATGTAACATTTAGTCAATTGCTGAGTGAGATTAATTGATTAAAAATCTTTCCAAGTTTTAGAATCATATATCCAACCATGAAGTGTGTGAACATGTACACATACACACAATCACACACATGTGAAAGGTAGTGCAGGTAACAGTCATCAGCTAAAGAGAGATATTCCCTCCAGGCTCTCAGATCCTCAGGAGGAGGGAATACCTCCTCTAGCAAGTATCCTATGATGTTTGTTGTTGTATGCCGTAAAGTCATATCTGACTTATGACCCTAAGATGAACCTATCACTGGGTTTCCTAGGGCTGAGAGTGTGTGATATGCCCAAGGTCACCCAGTGGGTTTCCATGGCTGCGTGGGGAATTGAACCCTGATCTCCAGGTCATAGGCCAATGCTCAAACCACTACATCTCACTGACTCTGCATCCTCTGATAGTTACACTTACATCAAAATCAACACACTTTTTTTTCAGAACAGGTTTTTTAATATGCAAATCTGTGCAGTATCAATTGATTAATTACTTAGATGTCTGAAGCTGAGCTAGAATTTACTCAAGCATGGTCTGTGCCTGTCCTGAATCTGCCTCAGGTTATTTTTTTATCTAGATCAGGCCCTGACATACCACACTAGTCTTATTAGTCTGACTGTGACCTGGTTTTGAGAGCTTCATTGCAGCAAGGGGTATGCCAGTATGAATTTCTTATTAGCTTGAAATCCAATATCATCTTAGCCACATGAATCATGATGAGCTGCAATCCCTGGGGTATTTTTTAAACTCCCTGCCATATGCACTAGATTTATATTCATTCTTATAAATGCACATATACCATGTGCAGATTCAAATATCCTGTTAAATCATTAATTTTAATGTGTTTATTTTTAAACAGGCATGGTTCCTCACCCCATCTCTTTAGACTGAGAAAAATGAGGATCTTGACATTTTTCAGCTAATCTAGATTCTGTCTTTGGTTCCATTGTCACCTTTTGGTCACCTGTGTGCCCAATTTTGTGAAAGTAGTTAAACCAGACAGGCTGAGTTAACATCAACACTCAACTTAAGCATTCTTAAGTGCTGGCATCTTAGGATATTTATTTGGGTAATGAGCAGGGTCCTTTGCACTCTTTTAGGCTATTTATTACATGTTATCATAGATGTATAAAGTACATTCCCCTGGAGAAGAAACACAGATGTATCAATGTCTGGGCATTTGCTTCCTCCAATACATTAAATTGCATAGGAGGCATCATTCATTCATTGCATTATATCATAAGGCCATCAGCATGTTATACTTTCATAAAGTCCCAGCCTTTCAAATGTGTGGTCTCTGCTTTCGGTTTCAATGGCGGCGTGATCGCCACCTCAGCGTGAAAGCTCCTGCTGAAGTGGCAACTACACGTGTTTTTGCCAGCGGAGACATAGCTGGCAGAGTACCCCCCCCAGTAAAGGGGGTCTAGAGGAGCTCATTGGGGGTCCATTACCGCCTTTCAGGTTGAAGAGCAATGGTGAGAAGCTCGAAAGCTGGAAGAAAGGTGAGGGGATCGAAGAGCTTTCACGACCACATGGAAGTCGCTGGAGTTGGTCCGGCTTAGCACCGCCAGAAACTTTTTTTAAACTTTTCAATTTAAGAAACTTTAGTACATAAGAAGAAATCAGACACAGACTCTAGTGGGTAGTAACGAGTTTCTCAAAGATGGGAAAGATCGAGCTGCACGGAAAATAGAAAGCAGGAGGGGAAGAAGAAGAACCGAGACGCTGGAAGACTAGAACAAGGAGAGGGTAAGATGACTGTTTGCTAAACTACAGAGGAGAGACTATAAGATAATAAGCTAATAACAAAAAGACTAAGGGAAAAGGGGGAGGAAAGATCGAGAGAGGAATAGATGAAGAAGATAAGCTTGAATAAACTTCTTATATCTAATTAATAGAACTTTGGAGGGGGACAAGACTTGACAAAACTTGAGACTTATTGGAGGCATTGCGGCAAGAAAAAAAATGTGGAATCTACCTTTCTTTGGTATCAGGCTTTAAAGACTTTGAGAGAACAAGACAGGGACAAAAATTATAGAACATAAGCTACAGCTCATGTGAAAAATGGGGAAAACAGGGAAGTAAACGGAGGCATTGGAATGAACTGAGGTTTAAGATGCTGGAGCTCGCTTATTGAAAAAAATATAACAATAATTTTGAATACATGGAGGAGAAAAGACTAAGAAAGGAGAGTCGGAAAGGGTTTGAGGTCGCTGAGGACTTGCTTGAGCTTGCCAAAGAGTACCAGGAGAAATTATCAGGCTGGGCAAAACAACAGCAGAGGAGAGGAGAGGAGAGTTACAAGGACAGTGGCTAGAAACTCGGGAAACAAATCAATAGTGAAGCTGCACTACTCCTGAAGGTGGAATATCGTGGAGAGGAAGAAAGATGGGAAGAGGATGGTTCAAATGTGTTAAGTCCTTGGATATTGATTTTAGAACCCTAATGAACCTTAATGAATTTAAAATTCTAATTTAAAACTCTAATGAATTTGTAGTATTTGTAATATTTGTAATATTTGAGATGTTTAAAGAATTTAATGAATTTAGGTGTGACTAAGACGACTACTAGAAAGGGTTGAACAATTTAACATAAATTAATTGACTTTAATAGGATCTGAGTAATCATATAAATTGTTGTTGAATAGTGCATGAACTATGGGAGGTACTAGCATTGAAATGAACTGTGGGTATTGGAAAGAACAGAAGGAATTGGATTGAAGGAGTGAATGGTGGGGGTTGATAAGAAATATTTCTATACATATATATATATCTCATAAGTAATATTTTGGTAATATTTTGGTATACTTGTAACAATGCTTAGATAATATAAGAGTGGGGAAGGGGGAATTGTTATTTATGTGTACATTTATTATAACTGTCTTTTATTAATTTAAAGTATAAGAGGACTGTTGAAATTAAATAGAACTTTTAAGTATTTGGGAGTTGGAATAAGACTTCTGTAAGACAGAAGCTAAATAGACTTTGATTTTTTTTAAAAAAGCTTCTGAAGAACAAGCAGAACAAACAGAGCAACCTTGGATTAAGTGACCTTCTAATGAGTACAGAGATTAAAAACAAAACCACAGGTCGCTGAGCAGCAATTAACCCTTGAATAGATTGGGAGAATTTAAGAAGTCCTCTAGTGCCATCTGTTGTCGGCTGTAGGTTACTACAGCAAATATTATATTTAATATTATATATTATTGAAAACATGTCAACAAGTACAAGAAAGGGATCAAAGGCCCAGACACAAACCCAGTTGGAGTTGGTGGACCCAACCAGAAGATCATCAACAGAAATGAGCCAACAGATAGCAAAAATTCTTCAAGAAGTTAAAGGAATTAAACAGGAAATCAGACAGGAGATGAAGGAAACAAGAGCAGAAATCAAGACAGAGATTAAGAAAGAAATAGAAACAATTGGGAAAAGATTGGAAATAATGAATAAAGAGATCAAAACAATGAAAGGCGACATTCAAAACCTTCAACAAAAATCAACTCAATTGGAGAAAGAAAAGGAGACATTGCAGAACAACCAAAGACAAGAAGAGTTGGAGATACGACAACAAGAACTACGATACTGTGACAAGTGTGTGAAGCTCAGAGGGATTGAAGAAACCCCCAGGGAGAACCTCTACGAGAGAGTAATCCCTATTCTGGCAGCAACATAGAGGTTGATATTGAAAGAATGGAGTTACAGATCGACAGGATTTTTAGAGCTAGTTCAAATCTTGCGTGAGAAAGGGGGTGGCCCAGAGATATTGTTGTTTGCTGCACGAGAACTAGGACAAGGGATCTAATAATACAGATCAATTATGAAAAACCATTAAAAATCGGAGACAAGATTATAAAGATCTTTAAGGATATACCATATGACATTCTAAAAAAAAGACAAGATTATAGATCTTTAATGCAACTTTTACAAAAGCATAAAATAATGTACAAATTGGAAAGGATAGAGGGGCTATCCTTTACATATAAACAAAGAAGATACAGAATTAATAATCAATCAAGAGTGAAGGAAATGTACGAAAAATTGAAAAGAGACTTAGAAGATATCAGAGGGCGGAATAGCTCCAGGAAAAAGGACCAGGATGGAGAGGAGAAACAAGAAGTAAATCTAGAGAATAATCAAGATGAAGAAGAACAAGAACTGGTTTCGTTTAGCAGTGAATCGGATCAAAAATTGGAAGATAAAGAACAAAAAGAACCAGAGCTGGAAATAGAAGACCTATACATAGAAGAAGAGGAAATTTAGACTAGAGAAAAATGACTGCTAAGGTACTATCTTGGAATGTGAAAGGACTGAACTCAAATTATAAAAGAAGACAAATTTTTCATTATATTGAAAAGGCAAAAGCAGATGTAATCTGCCTACAAGAAACTAAAATTAAGTACAAAGATACAAAATACTTACAGAATCCTAAATTAGGAACTTGCTATCCATCTGCAGCTAAGAAGAAGAAAAAGGGAGTTGTGTTATATGTAAACCAAAATTTGAAATCAGGATTGAAATTCCAGGACTGTCAAGGACATTATGTGGGGGTAGAAGTCCAACTTTTAGAGACAAAGATATTGATAATTGGGCTATATTCCCGGACGGAAGATAAAAGTGACTTCTACCAGAAATTGCTACAGGAATTATTAAATTATTCTCAAGAAACAAATCAAGGAAATTTTCTTTTATGTGGGGGCTTCAACAGGGTCCAGGACCCCAAGGAAAATAGAACTGGACCAAAAATAGATCGAAAACAACATGGAAAACTCCCTAAATCTTTTTTCAAATTAATGGACTTAATGTCGCTCTAGGATGTATGGCAAATGAAATAGGAACATTCAAAAGAATACACATTTTATTCAGAAACCCATAAATCAATGTCAAGAATTGACATGTATTTAATTTCAAAAACTATACAAGGTAAGGTGACAGATATGGAGATTCTTCTGAGAATATATTCTGATCACAATCCGATTCAATTAGAATTTAGAACATTAAGAAGATCAAAGAGATGGAGATTAAATGACGATATCTTCCAAAATGAGAGATATACAAGAATGATAAGAGAAACTATTAAGAACTACTTCAAAGAAAATACAACAAATGAAATTAAAATGCACACAATCTGGGATGCGAGCAAGACTGTACTAAGAGGTCACTTTATACAATGGGGGACAGAGATCAAGAAAAAGAGGCAAGAAAAATATCAAGAAATTACGGAGAAGATAAATCAACAGGAAGAGTTACTTAGACTAAATCCAGCAGATCATAAAGCTAGAACAGAGTTGAAGATGCTGCAGGAGCAGATGAAATCAGAACATCAATGGGAAATAAGTAGGAATTTAAAGAGGGTCAAACAGAGATTTTTTGAACAGGCGAATAAGCCAGGGAAATGGCTGGCTTATAAATTAAGGAAGGAAAGAGAAAGGAATCTAATTACAGAAGTTAATAAAGATGGAAAAATCTCAATGGATCAAGGGGTTATCAAACAAGTTTTTTATAGATATTAAAGTGCATTGTACAAAGCAAAAAAAAGGAATATACAAAAAAAATGGACTTTTTAGAGAAGCAAGAAATACTTAAAATAACAGAAGTGCAACAGAATATATTGAATGCTAAAATAACAGTAAAGAAGATATTAGACTCTATCAAGAAACAGAATTTATCTAAAGTACCGGGTTCAGATGGCTTTTCGGCTTCCTATTACAGGTATATGCAAGAGGAACTGTTACCATATATGCATAAATTATTTAATGAAATCATAGAAGGAGGTAAACCAAATTCCTGGCAGGAGGCCTCTATTTCGTTAATATTGAAAGATGGGTGAGACCCAAAGGACCCAGGAAGCTACAGACTAATATCCTTGCTGGATGTGGATTACAAGATCTTCATGAGCATCCTGGCAGAAAGAACCAAGAGAGTGTTACAAGAATTAATTGAGGAAGAGCAAAACGGCTTCCTACCAGGGAGACAGTTAAAAAACAACATTCGGACAATTCTGAATGTCATCGAACATTACAAGAAGAATAATCAGAAGAAATTGGCTTTAATCTTTGTTGATGCTGAGAAGGCCTTTGATAACTTGAGATGTGATTTTATGATACAAGTTCTGGAAAAGATGAACTTTGGAAATATATATTTGAATTGGATAAAGGAGATTTATAATAATCAAGAAGCTTCATTAATTATAAATGGAGAGAAGACAAAGAAATTCGAAATCAATAAAGGAACAAGGCAAGGCTGCCCCTTATCTCCTTTACTATTTATAACAGTCCTGGAAATACTATTGAGGATGATAAAAGAAGACCCAGAAACAAAATGATGCAAGGTGAAGAGACAAGAGTTTAAGCTGCAAGCATTTGCCGATGATCTGATTATCATCTTGGAAGACCCGAGCATGTCTATAGACAAATTAATAGGAAAGATGAATCAACTTGGTGAATTGGCTGGACTGAAGATCAATAGAGAAAAGACAAAAATTTTGACTAAAAATATAAGATTGGAAGAACAAAAGGAAATAGCCATGAAAACAGGCTTTAAAATAGAAAAGAAAGTGAAATACTTAGGTATTTGGATATCTAAGAGAAACAATGAGTTGTACGACAACAATTATAAAATCGTGTGGAAAGAAATCCAAAATTCATTAAACAACTGGAATCAATTACAACTGTCACTATCGGGCCGAATAGCTATGATAAAAATGAGCGTGTTACCAAGATTAAACTTTTCATTCCAAAATTTACCAACAATTACAAATGAAAAACCATTTATAGATTGGCAAAGAGTAATTACCAGATTCATATGGGAGAAGAAGAAACCAAGGATCAAATGGAAGATACTTACGGAAAGGAAAGAAAAAGGAGGCTTTGGATTACCAGACTTGAGCTTGTATTACCAAGCGAATTGTCTAACTTGGATCAAAGAGTGGGTAACATTGCAAGGTGGGAAGATATTGAATCTTGAAGGTGCCGACCTTTGTATGGGTTGGCACACTTATATATGGTATAACAAGGAAAAAAATCAATAAAGAATCTCTGAACCACTACTTGAAAAAGTCCCTTTTAACAAATTGGCAAAGATTTAAGAGAAAATATTACAACAAAATCCCATTATGGATCTCTCCGCATGAAGCTTTTTTGGCACATGGTGAGAACCGCAGAAGGAAATAATAAGATATAAAGATTTAATGGTTGATGAGAGAAATCGGGGAATCAGAATCAAAACCAGAGAAGAAATAGAAGTGAAGGATCTAAGTGTGGGTGGTTCCTCCACAGGCAACTTCAAGAGAGATTTAATATGAACCGAAAATTGGAAGGATTTGATATGGATAAGACAGAAAGACCATTTGAAAAGATAATATTTGAATCGCAAAAACAATTGACCTCGAAATTATATCAATTACTTCTAGAGATGGAATTAGAACCAGAGCAGGTAAAATCATCGATGATTACTTGGGCGCAAAATATAGGACGAGAAATATGAATAGAACAGTGGGAGAAAAGCTGGGTAAACACTCAAAAATTCACTGTCACCCAGAATTTAAAAGAAAATTGCTCAAAGATGCTATACAGGTGGCACCTGGATACAGTAAAGATAAATAAGATGTACAAGACGAAAGAAAAATGTGCTGGAAATGTGGTCAAGAAAACGTGACTTATTATCACGCCTGGTGGACCTATGAAAAAGCGAAAGTCTACTGGAAAGAAATTCAAACATTAATTTCAAAGACCTTAAGGATTAATATCCCAATGTTACCAGAAATCTTTTCATTGAATATTCTACAGAAGGTTGATACAGATACAAGACACAAATTTTGGTGAATAATACTTTATATGATAACTGCCGCGAGAATCATTTTTGCTAGCAAGTGGGAAAATAACCATGCTCCCCAAGTTGATGAATGGAAAGTGAAGGTGATCAAAAACCGTGAAATGGATAGATTAACAATGATGTTACAAGACAGAAATCAAGAGGTTAACGAAAAAGAATGGAATCAAGTGGAAAAATTTCTGCTTCCAATACAGTAAAATAGTTAAATAAAGAAGAGAAAAACAAGGAAATTAAGGAAATTAAGAAATCAGAAAAGTTAAGGAATCTTAAGGTTCGGACAAATATGAAATAAACAAAGTTTGATGAAATATTACTAAGAAGAAGGCAAGAAAGCTATAGATAGAAAGGAAATTGAAGAGAAACATGAGAGTATACAAAAAGATACTACCCTAGTGGAAGTGAGGAAGTGACAGGGGAGGGGTTAGGGGGATACAAAGAATTTAGACCCTAATTAGATACGCCATGAAATATGTTATTTTTGAAAAGGGGTCTAACATAACAATACTTATATATGATATTTTATAAATATATGCTTTGTAAATTGCATACATTGTAAACAGATGTGAAATAGATGTTATTTTAGTTCATTTGTTACTTAATCTAATAAAAAAGAAAAAGAAAAAGAAAAAAAGTCCCAGCCTTTATCTCTCTTTATTTCTTTATTTCTTTGTAATAGTTAACACATAAAAGATCATATCCTTTTCAAACTATATAACTTAGCCATCTATCTGTCTGTCTGTCTGTCCGTCCGTCCGTCCGTCCGTCCATCCATCCATCCATCATCATAAGATTCTTTCATACTTTCCATAGCATTTGTTAAGATATTATATAACGATTTCATAAAGGCGATCACAAACATAGTGGGCCCTCCCTTATTGTGATCTCTGCATGCACAAATGTAAGGTTTCATGAAGCGTTGCATCCCACTAAAGACAATAGATGCCCCCAGGTATGTACCTGCACTGCCATAGCTGTGCACAGGTCATATCCATTGACTATGGAATGTGATGTTTCACATGTTTTGTTTTGTGCTTGTTTTGTTTTGTTTTATGTGGTGATTCCTGGAACAGAACTCCTGCATATATGGAGGGCACACTGCATAGAATTCTGTCCCTTGTATCATATCCATAGCTATCCATCAAGGAATACAATCTATAGGCACTATCCATCTCCAAACGGGCATCTGTGACTACACAGGCATTCCAAAGTTAATCTCATTGATCATTGTTAAATCTTAATATCATCCATTATAACTATAAAACATCTTAATGGGCATCCATTACATGCATAATGGGATGTATATCTATTTCAGCTCTGCCTATACGACAGTAAAGATTCCTTTCTCTCTTACCAGTATGGCCTGTTATTTAGCCTGTCTTTCAGCATGTCACATCTCTTCTCTTATTTACATTCTAGTGATTGTTTTCCCTTGACTTAAGATGCTGATACATACACAAACACTCTAATACGTTTTGCTTCCTGCATTATATCTCATACCATGCACTATATCTTTACAGGTTACACTATCTACTTCATAGCTTTATTCCCAGCACATAATCCTGAAAGTTGTACAAGCCTGGCCTATAGCAATTTGTATTTTAAATATTGTCTTATTTCTGCCTACTTTGTGGAAGCCCTGCTGCATTACCTCTGCTTTACGTAGCATAATTCTATATGTATCTAAGTGGAACTAAGCCCCACTTACTTCAGGGAAATTGATACCACATAAAGACTTCCCAGTTCTCTTTCCAATCCAACAAGAAAGGAGGGGATCTCAATTTTCTTCCAGTGTGAGGGAGTCTGCTGAGGGAGTCTGTGAGGGAGTCTGCTGAGATTTCCTAGATTCACTCACCCATCAAACACTGGATGTGGGAAATAACTGCAGCAGACACCCCTGGATCCTCACAAAATGTTCCAATAGAAGGTCAGGGCCTGACTCACAGGAAGCAACAAAGATAACAAAGTATCACCATCTAAGCTAGTCTGCTCCCCATCTGTCTGGATCAACTCAAAAGGAGCAGCACACCACTTGTCCTTGCTAAGGAACAAGTATCTCTCCTGCTGCACCACTCTAAGCAACAGTGTGCATGAGTACATGGTCCCAACCTGGAAAAGGAAAAAAAAAATGGTTCTTGGAGAAAAAAAGATAAAAACGTCAACACGCTTTCTTTCCCAGCGCAGGATCAAACCTGAGATTAAGGCCCTTTCCACACGAGACGCATGAAGCGGTTCACGCTATTTCTTACCGTGTCTTATCAGATCCAAATAGTGCAGGCTTTCTCTCATTTGCTTCCACACAGCTCCTCCATATGTTTCCTTTTGATTCGAAGGAGTGCGAGTTCATGCATCTGCAGTACTTCGGCAGTGAGCACTCCCAATACTCCCCTCACCCCACCCCTGGTTTGTTTTCTCTTTTGGTTTGGTACGTTTGTATGTACCTATGTAGGTAAGTATTTGCCACTGTATAAGAGGCACTCCCCACCCAAATTCCTTCTGAAAATGGGGTGTGAATATGGTAACTCCCCCCACCCAGGCAGACCTCGCTCCCCTACTCATCTCTACCCTGCCGCCGACACAATCCTGCCCCAGAGAGGAATGGGGGGAAGGAGCTTCTTATGCACACACATTTCCTCCCTCCCCTTCCAAGCTCGGCAAGAAAGTTTCCTTGCAAGGAGGGGAGGAATGGGGGAAGAAGCTTCTTACACACACACATACACACACAGCTTCTTCTTCTGCCTGGGCAGGGAAGTTCCCCCACCCAAGCAGATAGTACAGGAACCAGGAACAGAGTACTAAAATATTTTTTCCTAAATAATATAGTCCAAAAATAGGGTGCTCTTGTAAGGCAGTATGTCTAATGCCGGAAAGTACGGTAAAACATTTGCAAAATAGAAAACAGTTATCTTCTTTTAACATGCCTGTGCCGTGTTTTGTCTGGTTACTCCATTTGCTGAAGTTTCTTGAACAAAACAAAAAATGGCGCCTGCCTGTCCTTTGGTGGGCGGGGACAGCTGGAGAAGGTGAGTACTCCCACAGCCCACCCTCCACTGCCCACCAATTTGCATTGGTGTGAATGTGCATATCTGCACCACTGAAAAAGTCCGAATCCGCTCGATCTTAAAAATGGTTTTGGATTTTTTCCGGTTTTCAAATAGTGTGCTTTCCCACCACATGGGGGCACATTAACTAGGGATTACTTGTGGAACAACAGTAAATAAAGCGAACCTAGTTCGCTCTCACGTGCAGAACAGCTCCGTGCAAAAACACATTGACCTGTGTTAATAACCCCTTGCGAAAAGGGCCTAAATCAAGGTGCAGACCACATGTGAAAAAGATTCTCACCCACAAGTTAAAAGGAAAGAATTAGATTAAAACACCATCTTTTGCATCCCAAGTTTAATACGTGTGAGCAAGAAAAAATGAGTCAGTGAATGTTGTGTCTCTACCTAGTGTTAGAAATGGGGGTGAAATGCTGTTTCAGTCCTGTGTAGATTAGCCTTGGATGAAGCTTTCCTCATCTTTGTTCTTTGTCTATAACAAGCATATACATTCACCGTAGTATAGTGTTGTTGTTTTTTAGATGACCCCAATGGATGTCGGTTGCATGCAAATTTTTCAATGAAATCAAACTTCTACAAACCTGTGCACAAAAATCCATAGCTTATCCTGCATCCAGAAGGCAGAATTTGCATGAAAAATAAATATGGATTACTAGGATGATACATTTTTTAGCAGAAAACTCTTGGAGATACCAGGTCATCAGTAAATTTATATGATTGACTGAAGCTGTAAAACACAGTCCCATAGAAGCTGAAGTTTTTTTTCCCAAAAAAACAATAGGCAGAACACACTGCCCTACAAGTCTAGCAGCAGCAAAAGAACTCTGATAAAGAGACAGATTTTTTTTTTTCCTACAGAGTACTTGATTTTGAAGCACTGGTCTCAAAGGTGCTAGATAAAATTATTCTAAAACAACACTGCCCCCACAGATTCATATAGCTGAGCTATACTGTCTTACATGTACATATAGAGTTCTGAAAGACTGAAAATCATGGCCCATTTAAAAGTGCTTCTCGTACACCTGCTATACATTTGGGAAGTTTAAATCTCATTGCCTGTCAGGGAGAAAGAGAGACATTCATTAAAATAAGGGCACACTATAAGAGTTCACATCAGATTTATGCTCACATCTAACAACCTAGGTTTAATAGTACATGAAGTGTGTTATTTTTTATAATTTTTTTTGCTACTTTTCAGCTACATTAATCCTAATGCATCTCTAGCAACCCTCATTAAAATCAAATACCCACCATTAATATGGCTATCATTCCCCTCCCTCCAAAAAAAATCCAAAAAGCATTTGCTATAAAATCAGTGTCACTGAGCCCAAGTTGCATAGCAAATTAATTTTTTCTACAACACCAGTTCAGCAATGTAATGATTTAGGGACAAATTAACTTCTTATACATTTCCACAGAGAGTCACCATAATATTCATCAGGGTTCTTGTATGCTGATTTCTTTTATTTCTTAGTGAGCTCAAGACTTCACCAACAACTCGAGACCGTTGATAACAGCATAGGTGTCAAAATATGGCCCAAGTGTTACTATTAACTGTCTTGCCAATCTGTATGACAATCAGAGTGACCGAAAAAGAGCAGGTTCAAAGGGAACTTGCAGTTTGAAAATGACATGGGAGAGGCAACAGATTGCAGGAGAAAGAAGGGGTGATAATACCAAGGGATTAAAATCTCCAGAAAAGAAGACCTCATCACCTCCCCAGACAACTGTTTCAATTGCTCAACTGCTCTTACTGTCAAGAAGTTCTTTCTAATGTTCAGTCAAAATCTACTCTCCTGTAATTTCAGACCATCAAACCTGATCCCACTATCTTGGGCAGTAGAGATCAGACCTGCTCCCACTTCTCTCTGTGACAGTCCTTGAGGTATTTAAAGAAGGCAATCATGTCACGTCTCAGTCTTCTCTTCACTGAGATGAACATACCCATCTCCTTCAAGACTTCCTTATATTATTTTTCTCCTTCCCTCTTATCCTCATTTCTTTTCTCTGAACCTGCTCCAACCTGTCTATATCCTTCTTAAAATGAGCCAGACAGTAATGAATGCTGTACTTCATATGAGGTCTGAGCTACACAGAATATAGTGGGACTTCTACTTCCCTTGCTTTGGAAACTATGCTTTCTTATCCAACCATGGTCACTAACTGAAGACCTTAGAGGAAGAAATATACCCCCCACTAAGAAAGTATCTAGAGGTTCAACTTTCATGGGCTTTAGTGATAGTGAGTTTCTTCACTATAAATGAATCACTAAGATCTACCCTCTTGATAATACGCCCTACATGTTTGAAATTGCTGCATATGTTGTGCACTCAGACAGTACCTTTTTCGGTTGGATCTAGCATTACAAATAGGACTTCTGGAGTGAAAACTGAAGAGGGCTTTTGTACTTTTAACGCTTGTACAGAAGAAGGATTTCAGCAGGTTGCTTGTACCCAGGTTCCCTCTTTTATACAATCATGAAGGACACAGGAGTTGCCTCAAGTTTTTACTCTGACAACCCTAATTATAAAGTGTCCCAAGACAGTGAACATTTTGGAAACCACTAACTGATGGCCTTCTCAGAAGAGTTGCTACACCAGTGGTTTAGAACACATTAGATCATGGTGCAATTGCCTGAAGACCAGTGGGATTCCAACCACCGAACTTTAAAACTATAGAATAACATTGCAAGGGATATCTTGATCTTTGCAGTGAATCTGTTTTCAGGAAGAACAACCATCTTCACTTGCTTCATGGCAGAGTCACACAAAATAATAAACACTGCATCAAATAAGATACATATGAAGGAGAAGGGGCCCAAGAACAAGGATATGCAGATCATGATTCTCAAGATGGTGGTATCAAAAGTCTCAAGAGGGGGCAGAATTAATTCTCAAAGGGGAGAGAATTAACTCTCACTTCCTATGGTGCAGTTCTTTTGCAGAACAGTGGGGCTTGCAACTTGTTTTAGTTGAGGTGGCGACACAACAAGAGGGATGCTAAGTCACATTCAAATTCAGGCATAATTTGACCTGAGTCTGTTCCTGATATATGACACATGAGCATTAGCAGTTATGCCTCACTCTGAACTGAGTACAACTAGAGAATTCCTGTGAAAGTGAGACGACATCCCAGATGGTATCTGAAAAATGAGGAGTGCCAAAAGCAGTGGCAAGGCATAACAGACAGCCTCCATCAAAAATAAAATAAATTAAAACTTGGGAAGAAGCAAACAAACTTGTTGATCATCTAGGTGATAATAAAAACAAACAAATATATACAGTACTTTTTATTTTAGAAAAATGAAATTAATTCACTGCAAGGCCAACAGTCATGAGACCAAATTGTATAAAAAGAACCTTCTAGTTTGTATAGCATTGAAATCAACATACTTGTACTGAAAGCTAGAGCTCTGACTCTCAACTAAAATAAAGTCATATGCACTTTCCACAGTGCCCTCCCATCCCAGCATGGGGATGGGAGAAGAGTGGGACCATGACAATGCTTCTGCATGACATCATTGTGATCCCACTCCTCTCCTGTCCCCAGGCTAGGCTATTGCAGATTAAATCATTGACAGGTTTTCCACATCAATGATACATGATTGAGCCACCATCCCACATTTACCTGTCCTGCAGAAGGGCAGGAAGCATGATGGCAATGCTTCCTGCCCCAGTGCCACCTGGGAAAGTATCCAGCTGCACTGTGGAAGGAAGCGTTGGGTCTATCATGCTCCCTTCTGGGGACCTGTGATCCCGGGAATGCAGTCCTGTGTGGAGGGGAGCACTCCTGTCCCATCCCAGCAGAGCGACTGCCAAGATTGCCACCAGAGCATGACAGGACAAGGTAGATTGTAGAACGGGCCTAAGTATGATAAACTAAACCACTGATTCTCAAGTTTGGCCCTCCAGATTTTTGGACTTCACCTCCCAGAATTCTTGACTGTTGGCCAACCTTGCCAGGGCTTCTGGGGACTAAGGTTTGTGAACCACTCCTGTAAATCAACTTGCATTCATTTCTTGCTAACCTTCCATCTCCTCACTGTGTTCTTTCTCAAAGCTTCAGGACATACCTGTAATGAGTTCCCTTTTGACTAACAAAGGAATAACAAAGTTTTTTTGGATTTTTTTTTTTTAAGTAACATGGGTAGCAATGGAGTTCTTCCATTGCTTAAATATCTAACAATTTCTAGCTATCTTTTAAGAATATTTTGAAGTCATTCTGGAAGCATTTTGACAGGGATTTTTTCAAGCTTTATGCCATAAAACTTACTAAAATAACAAAAAAGTAATAGATGACACACATTACATTTTAAAACACTGAAATGCTTTCTGAAAGCTATAAATGAGTAATGGGAATGCATTACTTTTTAATACTAACTTTCCCACTTCTATTGTGTCCCTAGACATTGACTGCCAAAATTGAGATAATGAGTTCCTTCAGAAAAGACTCTTCTTTTGTTTTATGAAACTCCCTAAAGCACTACGTTAGTGCCATAAAAATAAACATAAATAAAGCAAAACCATACAAAATAAGGCTTGTTTCTATCAGCTTTAGTGGAACTAATCTGGTTGTTAAGTTCAAACACATCAGCTAAAACGATATGTGAACTATACCTGAGGCAGAAACACTAATTTACCACACATTAAAACCTGCAGATCAGCAACAGGAAATCCGAATTCTTCACGTACATTGTGAACAGTATTGTAGAATTTACATCAAAGTTATATATTTAAATTGCACCTTTATCAGAATGCAGTCACTGTTTATTCTGGTGTGGCTGCAGTTCAGTGGCTTCATCTAACAATAGTGCTAAAATAAGATCTGAAATGGAGGGAAGAAATTTAATGTATAATGATAGGCCTCAGGGAGGTGTTACCAATGAGTACAAACATGGGGCAGGTAACACTTAACTAAATGGGCACTTGGTTAACATAATGGAGCATTATCATGACTCCATATCCACTAAGTGTGCCTGATACACGTGAGCCTTCCTCATGTTTGTTTGTTTGTTTATTTGTTTTAAATGGGAAACGCTATGTGAATCAACCTTACCTTTCCTAGACTTTCTGCTCAGTACTGTGTTCTCCCGACTGCTTCCCCTCCATCTTCAGGGAAAATGTATGGACACCATTCTCTGTGTGCTTACTAGGAACAGGGCCAGTGTTCAGACCAACATGAGAAGCCATGACACTAACCTCCAAAATAAAGATTAAGGGTAGAAAGTTACCAGAAGATAATGGCTGATTCTGAGATAGCCTACCATAATGGCTTTCAGACTTTCTCCCATGAGCAACCTCTTTCCACTTCGTCTGTCAAGAAACCCTTATATGTATAGAGAATATTTGGGTGTGCTTTAGGAAGTGCTGAGCACATTCCATTAGGCCTTACTCTGTCTCTGCTTTCTCTGAGAGTGTGCCAAAGAGTGTGCCAAAGAGTGTCCCCTGTGGTGGTTCGTTATAGGAAAAAAACAGCAGTGCTGTATTTCTGTTAAGTGTGCCTTATCTTGGTTTTCTCACTAAGGAACTCTTGATGACTTCCAAGGAACCCCAGAGTTTTATGGAACAAACGTTTAAAAAGATCATTCAAAAATAAGAATATACTGGGAATTCAAGACTGACATTTTCCCAAGTGTAAGGTACTGCCCTGCCTGAGCAAATGGGACTCCCAATCATCTGTGATGCATCTTATGGAGCTTTGTAACTTCTTTACAAGTCAAAAATGCCACTTCTAAACCACACATTTAGGAGAAAAACTTTAACATTTCATTTGTTAGTGCTTTTTTCCATTACAATACAAGACAATCAGTGCAACAGGATCACAAAGCATGCAGGAAGTAGCTGCCAAAAACATTCTCTGGAACATATGACTGACAGTTCAGAAAATACAAAATCCTTTATAGATCTTGTGTGAAGAAAATCTGAGCATCTAGAATTTAACCCCATTATTTCTAAATGGAATAAACTGCTTGCCTCTTTCATTTTTATATGCTATATGCTATATAACAAAAAAAAAAAAATCCTTACACTCAAGAAGCCAAAAACAGATCCCCAGCTACACACAGTTTGGATTTCTCCTCAACTATTTGGGACAAAGTTATAGTACTCTCTCTTCCAGTCTATTTTGTAGAATTAAACATTGGATATGGCATATGACTTCTAATGAAATTGTATTTAAATGTTAAGATTTTGCCATCACACGGAGTTTAGGATTGTTCTGACATTGTTGCAAGTACATCTCTATATCTTTGGCTGGCCCTGGCTGGGACAGAGAAGCAGATCAGATGCCACAACACTAAATAAGTATCAATAGGTAGACAAGTGGGCAGATAGAAGATGAAACAGACAGAAAAGAATGTATTGCATTGGCTACCAGCAATTTCAAATCATACAAAGAATGCATCAGACAAAGCTGAAGCAAATACATTTGGGGAACATAGGATTAAACCTCCTCTCACTTGCTCTATGAGAACCTTTCTCAATTCTATTTTTTTAAAAACAGTAATAGTCACAGAATAGGTATGATCAAATCTGTTAACCCCATTTTTGGTTATTTCCTCCATTTTGCACCTCAAAAACCATTCTGGATTTCTTTCCATATAAGTTCAGTATATCGGCAAGTAATTCTAAGCTCATTTTTAGAAACTGAAACCTTAATGGACACGTGCCTCACAGTATAAAACATTTTGTTTTCTTTTGTTTTTGGACAATTTTCCAATTTACACATGCTTTCGAACACATTTCTTTGCTTTCTTAGAATTCATCTAAAACTAGTAATGGATGAAGTTCTGACTCCAAATTGTGCTGATTTCTATGTTCTGTCTTGGATTGGGCAGATCAGAAAAATCTAATTTAAAAAAAAACTTAGATGCATTTTCTTCATATATTCCTAAGGTAGAGTAATCTCTAGTTTGATCCCTAAGGCAAAGATACCTGAAGCAAGACTGTTAGCTGGTCTGCCTATCTGTCTATCTGTGGACATAGACACATTCTATTGGCTGCTTATATTCTCAAACCACCTCTGTTTTTAGAGGACCTCTTATCTCTGACCCTTGTCAATAACTTATTCTGGCTTATCAACAGCCATACTATGGATGTGCCTCTTTCTCCCGACCATCAGTGTGCTCCTAGATAAGGGTCCCCTTTGGTAGGAAGACAAACTGTGTGCATTAGCAGTGAGAGTGCATGTGAAAAGCAGAAAGCAAGGGCAGGGTTAAGCACTTAGCCCTTCTGCTTCTCTCCAGGCTACTTTGCAGTGGAGAACTGGCTTCCTAGACAATGACTGACCATTGAATATTCAACTCCAAATTCAGAGGGAAGTGGGGAGCTTCAGGTCTGTGGCTGAAAATGTATATTGGCATATATAGTATATGCATTTAAGAATTCATGTTGAGCTCATAAGAAAGAACATCACAGAAGTTCATTTGCTAAGGGTGTCATAATTCTTTACTTATTATAGAAGCGTTTTCTAGCCAGGTACTAAAACTACACCACTACTTCTAGTAATCTGCTCACTGATCTGAAAGCCACTCAGAGTACTCTCATATATTTTAATACTTGTTTCAATGGATTTCTTGAGGGGAGGGGGGCAGGAATAAAAGAGATGTAGTTCTAGGATACTTTTCCCTATATGAGCAAATAAGAATGCATGAGGGAAATATCCTTAAGTGACATGACACTATTGTGGTTCATAAAATGCACAAAGAAAGATATATCATAGAAAAAGCACTGGATGATTGAGGAAGAACTGACTTTTCTCACCCACAAGACAGCTAAGGATTATGAATAGTTCTCAAGTGTTGTTGAATTAGACTGCATGGCCCATCATTGGGATGAAATGACATCTATTCCAACAAATGATACCATGCTTCTTGTCCTCATTATGAGTGATATTATATCATGTGTCCCTTGGACCTCGAAAAGTTGGGGTGAGGTCTAAAGGAGCAGCCAGATGTAGACATATAGGCTTTGAGTCCTATCTAACTACATCTCACTTATTTTTCACACCTTCATAGATATGCAAAGAAGAGCTAGGTGGGTACACATGACATAGGGAAAATAGCCACTGCATATACAATGGGTCATTCACAAACACCACCATGTTGCCACATGTAGTATCAGCCAGTGTGTACTCAGTGATACTTGGTGAAGAAGGGAACAACTACCTTGTTTAAGCTAGCAATAGACTGCATCAAGAGAATGAATATATTATCCATAGGGTGAATGCCAGCAGGTGCCATGGACAAATAGCTATCACTGGGTTTGGGTCTGTGGATGTAATCACCATCATATAACAGAGAAGCCAAATCCAGCACTCCTGGGATCTCAGCTCAGCTTTAAGGAGTTTCCCAAATAGTCATAACTTCTCCTCCATTACACAAGTATTTGTTAGTTTTACAGATTTTGTATTTCTCCTTCCCTATTCTAGGTGGACTATCCATTGGAATGTGGCATTGTCTTTCCAAAGGCTTAGTTGCTGGCAATAATTGCTTTCAGCTACTGGAATTTTTGGTCCTATTTTTACCCTAAGAGCTGGGGGGTGTTGGAGTCCACACATAATGCCAGTGTCTCCTTAGAATTTGGGGAAATTGTAGCTCAAAGAAGGCCTGCAAGAGGAGGGTAACGGCAGGATCTTTTCACCTATGTATAGCAGTACTAACTGTAGAGAACAGTCCAGTTAGAGTCAACAAAATATTTTATTTAAATAGACAAACACATGAGAAATCAAATACCCTTAATAACCATACAAGGCTATAGGAAAGTGAGGCAAGAAAAGTTGGCTAGGAAAGGTGATAGTTACCAGTCCTGGAGAAGAGGCCACAGCAGAGAGGTTCTGATAGTTTCTGATGGAGGAATGGCAATCTGGGATACCACATCCAGCATAATACCCCGAATGTACTATGTCCAACATAATACAAAATGGCTGAGGTCGAAACTAGGGTTTTTATACCCTATTTCCTGCCCTGAAGGGGTGCAATGACAAAGTCACAATGGTTTTCTCATGAGACTTACAAAAGGGGTCCAGAATGGGCTGATTGCTTAACTCCAGAGTGACAAAGCATTGATGGGACTTGTAAGGATATCTTAATGTTTGGTCAGACAGGGTGTATAAGGAAGGTCTCCACAGGATAAGACCAAAGGATGGTCTCTGATTGTTCACCAATCTGGGCAATTTGTCTTTCAAAATTTTCAGGAGTACACAGAACCAGAGGTGTTGAAAGGATTAACACAAACCCATCAATGTTGGATTTTCCTGCCTAATCCTCTTTGAATTTATGACCTGACTATGTCTTAGGTCAGCTTAACCTGGCAATACACTTTCCAATCATCATGCTCTTGATCATGTTTTTCAGCTATAAATATGTCCACTTATGAAAATAACACATCCTACAGGATAGGGGCAGGGTATAGGGTGTGGTACCACTCTCCTTCTGTCTTTGGCTGTGCATGCCATCAAATGCAGTCCTGAGAATTTCTCTGAAATTAAAATTGGCCTTCCGACTGAAAAAGTGTGATTTCCCCCCACACACATACTTTCCAAGATCATATGTGTTTTAACTTGCTGGTGAGCTTTGGGATTCTTATTTGGGCAGAAAACCAATACTCACATTATATGCAAAAGGACACAATGGACCAAGAATTATCACCATTCCCTGCCTCCCATTACCATTACTCTGGAGTTCCTTATTTACTCATTATGACTGAACTGAATGCATGGAAGAAGTCCTCCTTTTAGTACTCAGTTGATATGGCAAAGTGGCCAAGAGGTGTCAATGGGTAATTACTCTGACTTAAGCAATCCTGGGTACACATCCAAAGACCCCTTTCTGTCTTTGTAATACCAAGCTTGACTTGAAATAATGTGATAATTCAAAGATGCTATTCCTGCAAAGTAGTTGGAAAAGGGTGCCGTGGAGAGATCCAGTAAATTATTTAAGAAGTTATGCAATGCAGATAAGAACACAGGCTATTTCTCTCTCAATGTTCGGATGTCAAAAAGGCACAATTATATTGAAACCAGCACACACTTTAGGGGAATTATATATTGATGAGATCTGAAATAGAAAAACAGGCTCTCTTACCTCTGAATGCATGATGGATCAGGGATAGAAATTGTAATTGATAAAAAAAAATGGTCTATGGAGACAGGATGCCTTAGATGTCGCTTACATAGAGAGGAAAAATCTGCTGCTCTTCTCTGAAATCTGCTACACCTTGGAATAGAAAAGTCTGGGCAGCTCACAGGTTTGTTTGATCTTCAGAAGGAGTTTCAATGGTAAAAGAAGCTCTTGTAGTAAACATAATAAGAGCCCTGCTGGATCTGATGGAAGCTTCATCTGCTCAAGCATTTTGTTCCCAGTACTGACTAGCCAAATGCCACCAGGAAGTCCCCAAGCCAAGCATGAAGTTAGCAGGCCTCCTGCCTTGCTGACAGCTGGTCTTTATAGGTTCACTGCCTCTGAAGATGTAGATTCTAATTAGCTTCAATGGCTAATTACCACAGCAAGACCTCTCCTGCATCAGGAGCTTTTCCAGACCCTTTTAAAAGCCATTTTAACGTAAGGACCATCACCACCATTAATGTCAGCAAAATTCACTGCATGAAGAGATCATGTGTATCAAGATCATTCACATTTTGGTAATCAGTAATGATATTTTTTTTAAAAAAAAAAAAAAGGGAGAGAGGAGAGTAATGTGAAGTATTACTGAGGTATCATGGCTCCAATACAATAAAAGAGGATATTGGTTGGCCTTAAGGAGACAGCAATACACTATTTATTTAGAAATAAATTATAATTTTATATGATAGCAATGAAGAAACAGTGACACTGTCATCTCATAGTCTCTGGAAGGGAATGTTGGGGGCCATAGGAAATAACATGTTTCTCTTTCTGAAGTTAGAAGGAGGGATTCATCTTTTGAGGAGATGTAATGTTGAATCCCCATGCCTTCCAGTCCCCGTGGAAAGTTCTCCATCACTTACCTCACTGTGCCTGGAATTCAGATGTTTGTTGCTGTGGTTGTGTGCCTTCAAGTCATTTCCAACTTATAATGGCCCTAAGGCAAACCTATCACAGGGTTTTCTGGGGGCTGAGAGTATGAGATGTACCCAAGGTCATCCAGTGGGTTTCCATGGATGAGTGGGGAATCAAACCCTGATCTCCATGGTTGTGGTGTAACACTTAAACCACTATATCATGCTGGCTCGCTAGTTAGGATATTATAGGAGTCAAAAAGGAATGAAAAGTCATAAGTAGTCCTGGTCCATAAACACCGCTCCCCCTTTTTTTCTGGCATGCTTCAGTGCCACGGAGAAAGCTTTCTATTCCTCCCTCAGTTATGTATTTCCACTCCAGATATAGTCAAGATCTACTGGAAGAGAAATAGTTTGGAGAAAAATCTACATGAAGGAAGGGGAATCTTCCCCCTCACTTTTGCTCTTCTAGTAGGACACTGATAGGTTGGATGATTTGACCTCAGAGCATTCCAAACCTGCAGATAAGAAGGCCTGAATGATTTTTAAAATTTAGCTAGTCTGTATTGAAATTCTTCCTCTGAATTTGTTGTCAGATATTTTATGCAAGCTTGAACTCCTATACTCACCTAAAGTTTAATTTCAGACTGGTCATTCAATTAATGTCTCTTACTATGGCTCAGTATTTAAGATACTGTGGCCCAGTATTCAAAATATCGTATAAAAGTCACTGCAATGTGGCCTGCCATGTTCTCCTTGTTCAGGATTCCATTCAACATTTGAAGGCCTGTACAGTGTGAATGACTCTCTTGTCTTCTTTCTTGCCAACTACCCTAAACCAATGATAGCAAAAACCTCATTCAGTTAACCCTGTGTGAATTCCACATAATCCTCCTAACATTTTCTTTGGCAGTTTAGGTGCTTTTGTCCAATCTGCTATCCACCAAGCAACCTTTTCAGATTTCTTTTTCCCATCAGTTGATATGTGTAACAAAAATACACTTTTTTTTCAACTTAGACATAGTTTTATATGCAGGAAGAGGCTTCTCTTTTATTTGCATCTCTTTTGTCACCATCCATGATCGTCACACTCCCTCTTTCCTCTCTGGGTGCCACCTGCTTTATATATTTTACTTTATAGTCTTTCTCCTTTTATCTCCAAAACTGTGGGTGGTACTTTTGGGAGACAGCTAAACACTAAACAGGTACCAGTTTGTCCTTTGGGGAATTGAAGTGTCACTATCAAGAATTCTTTCTGATCTCTTTTGGCTATTGTTAGCAGAGTGAAGCAGGCTAGAAGCAGAACAATTGATATTCATTGCACTGGAAATGAGTTGTTGATTATATATTTGCTCTGTTTCTGGCATGCACGCACACACATGTGCACGCAAACACACAAACACGCACATATATATATTTCATCCATGACTGTTCAGAGAAGAAAGCACACTTATAGGTGAAGGACATTACCTTGTTAATATTTGCACATGTGCACATATGTGCATGAAAACATGCACATGCATGTGCCAGCCTACATGGTTTTTCAAATAGAAGAAGAAGAGCTGAGACAACGGGCAGTGATACACAGTTGCACAGTACTGGTTGGTCTGGGAGATAGGGTAACATCACCCCATCCCCATTGTACGGAAATTTGAAAAAGTACTGAAGTATTTTCCACAAAAAATTTTGTACCCACTTATGTAAGTTTTGATGGCTGCTGATCCTTTCTGCCCTCTAGAGGGGAAAAAAACTGTCTAGTATTCAAGGGAATCCATTTCACTCTTTCAGAAAAGGGAAAATTTGGTATCAGCAGAATCCATGACAGATTTGACTGTAACCCTCAGTTAGCACTTCCCTCTCAGTCTCCCATTTGCTTCTGTACAGCTCCAAGCACTGCCCTATAACTTTCCGCCATCCAGCAAACCAAGAGGACAAGTGGGCACAGCACCTAGTCCCTTTCAAGTTAACAATGTGCTCAACACTATAATAAAAACATTCTCTCTCTTTCTCTCTTTCTGGAAAGCAATGAAATACCTAGCAACACTCTGTCCTTTTTTAACAACTACTATTAAGGTCTGAAATATTATGGCATAATATTTGCAGCAAACAACACCATTAAGCCCTCCCTCTGTGCTTTCTATTGTTCTGTGAACTAGGCAGTTAAAAAAGACTAACCAAAAACTGTGACTTGCTGAATTGCCCACGCACACAACCGGGTATGCAGAATTCAATGTTATAATTCTCCTTCCAGGAAAGGGGTTGAAGCAGAAAAAGTGTCAAAGCAGAAAAAGAAGTTGCTATGCAGCAGCAAGATTCCTATTATGTGAAACAGTAACCAACCAAAATATCTAAGTTGTGAATCAGTTATCGTCCAAAAATGTCTTTTGCATTCTTCAATAGCTATAAGACCTACGAAAGAATCCAGAGTCTGTGGGGAACAGTTGGCAGCTGTTGAGTTCCGTGTCAGCAGTATGGTAAATCTTTTGGAGGTTTCAATCAAAGGTGTTGAAGTTATTTTGGTGGTAGGATTCAGCACCTTGGATAGCTCCTCTAAAGTCTGGACTAAAAGCCAGAACAGATTCACCACCCCACTGACACGGACACGGACATGACTACTGGTAGGAAACCATGTGCTTTATATATCTTTTGGTGACTGATACCAGAGGTGGAAAAGAACTTTCTTAAATTTACATTTTCTGATGGAAATACTAATTTTGCACCTCCTGTCACTGGTAATGAAATGGAATGTATCTTGTTTCAGAAATCCATACATCTATATAGTTTGTGATGCATCTACTAGGGCAAAATTTGTTGAAAAACATGAAAGATGTATGACTAAAAATGTGCACGTTTGAAAAATTTATATAGATATCTTTTCGTTGAACAAATAAACATGTATTCAAAAATATGGACAAATGCCTTAAAAGGGAGGGGAGTGTTTGCACAGAAACATGCACATATTAGTGTGGAGTGAAAAAAGAAGCTCCCAGAAGCCACTTTTAACCAGGACAGAAGAAGATTTCTTTCGGGATGCTGGCAATGAAAAGAGAATGTGACTGAAAGATTTTCACATTCTTCAGTGACATGATTCATAGTGGACCAAAGTCTGGCTCTGTGTAAGGTCTTCCCTCAAGCAAGGATCTGTCATACCACAGAGAGCCAGGAAATCTGCCCATAAATTCCCTTTACCCTGAAGCTATCAGTACAGCTTCCATCTAAGCTATTTTTATAAACACACACAGCATTAGGGAACAAGTGGTCTTGCAGAAGCTACAGAGAAGGTGTTTGTCTTTGAGAAAGAATGCTTCTTGCTTTCATTCTTGTCTAACCAAACAGAGGAAGGGATAAAAAACATTCCTGGGGAATGTGCAGAAGGGGAGGGGAATGACAGAAAGGTAGACAGACACCTAACTAGTCTGGAAGCAGTTTTGACTATGTTGGCAAAGAAAGACATGATTGCATGTAATGCCAGGTCCTAATACCCTTATAAGCTGCTCCAACATTATTTGTTAAACATTGTTCAAAGGCATAGCTGTGTTAGTCTCTATCAGCATGCAAAGGGCTCTTTTAGCACCATGAGACTAACAGAGAGAAGGAATTTTCTAACATAAGTTTTCATATACTAGGTCTACAAGATCCCTTTGCTGACTGAAAGATGTGTCAAGATTCTTTCTTGACGGGGTTAATAAAAGAAAGTCAATTTATACTGTTTTTTTTTTACTTTTTATTTTCTACCATTTGTATTGAATTAAAAGAAAATCTATGAGCTGATTCCAAATGTTAGTCACAACTCCAGTAAATCTATTAAATCAGTGGGAACTTAATCAGTCAATACTTAGGTAAATTGATTCAGTGGGACTGTTATAACTGAGAGTAGCAAATGGATTTAACTCATTTATTTTTTAAAAGTTAATCAAAACATATGAGAGCCAGCATGGTGTAGTGGTTTTAGCACTGAACCATGATTATGAGACCAGGTTTTAAATCCATACTTACTCATGGAAACATATTAGGTAATCTTGGGTAAGTCATACACACTCAGCCTCAGAGAAAGGCAAAGGAAAACCCCCTCTGAACAAAGCTTGCCAAGAAACTCCCTGGATAGGCTCATTTTAGGGTCACCACACATTTGAAAAGACTTTAAGGCACACAACAACCACCACCACACCAACAACAATAACAACAACAATCAAAATACATGCCAGTCTTATTTTCAACATCATAGAATCATAGAGTTGGAAGAGTCCCCGGGGGCCACCAAGTCCAACCCTGTGGCACCCCACTAGTCACTTCTTTCCAGGAAGAAAAGCAGTCATTGGTGATCACCCTTTGGGTGCGGTCGGTCAACCAATTACAAATCCAACTAACTGTAGCCCTGTCCAGCCTGCATTTTACTAGCTTCTTTGCAAGAATGTCATGTGGAACTTTGTCAAAGGCCTTACTGAGCGTATGAAGTACTGGAATGTATGAAGTATTGGACATGTATGAAATATTGGAAAGTCAGGTTCCCTTAATATTTGGAACCAAACATTAGCACTATTATATAATTTTTACTTCTTAATACATTGGAGAATTGTTAGAAATAGAATTGGGAGTTTAGGCAGCTAAAGTGACAATCCAATGATCCTTAGGATAACATTCAAGGTATTTTTATTTTATTTTATTTGTTATATTTATGTGCTGCTTTTCTCCCAGATTGGGACCCAAGGTGGATTTCCCAAAAGTTAAAACATTAAAAAAAAACATTTAAAATAATTAAAAACATATAAAATGATAAAAAAGCCACAACAATTTGTAACAACAGCTTGATAAATAGAAATAAAAAGCTTCCCTGTTCACATATTAAAAGTGTGCTTTAAAAGAAATGTTTTTCCCTAGAGGTGAAAGGAAAGTAGGGAGGGAACAGCCTAGCCTCCTGTAGAAGAAAGTTCCAGAGGGTGAGAGAAGCTACTAACAAGGATCTCTCCCATGCCCTCCTCAGGCAGGCCTTGGGTGATAGCAGGACTTAGGCCAGTGGTTCTCAACCTGTGGGTCCCCAGATGTTCATGGACTTCAGCTCCCAGAAGCCCCAGCCACTATGGCCAATGCTCAGGGCTTCTGGGAGCTGAAGTCCATGAACATCTGGGGACCCACAGGTTGAGAACCACTGACTTAGGCCCTTTCCACACTTTACCTTTTTCCAGCGCTGGGGTGCAGGGATCACGCAAGCAGCCTCCGGTGAGAGGCTCTCGCATCCCTGCTGCTTCAGCTCTGCACAAGCCGCCTCTTCGTTCCACAATGCAGCCTGGGAGTTTCCCAGGCTGTGCTGGGGCAGGAAGCACAACCGCCACAGCTCTGGAGGCTCCGTACGCCAGGTAAATGCACACAGAGCCTGGGAGCAATGCACAATCGCACACCATTTTCGGCTTCCAGCTTAAAATGAAAAGGTGCACAATTGGTGCCTGCTGGCCCCTGGAGCATTGTGCAATTGTGAGTACATCATGCAGATCGCTCCTCACAATCGCACGATGCTCCAGGCGCCCTTTCACATAGCAAATGCTGTGTGGAAAGGGCCTTAGAGAAAGCTGTCCCTACAGAAGTCAGGACTCTGGCAGGTTCATACAGGTCTTTCAGATGGTCGTCATGTAAGCCACATAGGACTTTATAGGTTGTGATCTATTGCACTTTGAACTGTGCCCAGAAATGAACAAGTAGCCAGTGAAGCTGTTTCAACAGTGGAGTTTATGTATTCCCTGTAACTGGCTGCAGTCAGCATTCTGGCTGCTGCATTTTGAACCTACTGAAGTTTCCAAACAGTTTTCAAAGGCAGTTTCCAAAGTATTATAGAATTTTAAAAGTTTCTGTCTCCAAGAACACACACACACACACACAGAGAGAGAGAGAGAGAGAGAGAGAGAGAGAGAGAGAGAGGACAAGAACCCTTGGAGGACATGAACCAGTCTCAGAAGTTTCCTCTATGAGACTCTGCTAAGGTTTCACCACTGAGGGCTGTTTCCGATCAAATTTCAGTGTCAGATAGGACAAAATGTGCAAACATTGACATTCATGAGATATAAAAATCTTGCCCAATCTGTATCGGCAAATGATTTTAAACTGTTTTAGATTTGTTATTAGTATGTGTTTGTAATCTGTTTAAAGCTGGCATCCTGTTAGTGACATAGGCATAAGTAAGTTGCACTATATGTGTGAGACAACATATCCACCATGGGACTATAGATGTATTCTGCTGGCAGGAGCAGAAGCAGAGCTGCACATACAACACTGTTTTGCATTGTGGTTGAGCACTGCACATTGCAGTTGCACATTGTATGTTGCACTTGCACGTTGTACAGCACACAATGGTACCCATTAATTGACATGTGTTGCATAATGTTATTATTCTGCATGGGAGCTGCATTGTGGTTATACAACACATATCTGCATGTAGATATTTAGGCTAGACTGAGAGAATGTTGAATTGCAGCCAGTAACTGTTAAATTACATCTTTTTTATTTAAATGATTTTATTTTAACTTACTGCAAATATTGTTTGTATGCTGCCCTGAGATCTTGTGTTATAGCTGGGAAATACTTTAATCAATAAGAAATGGGAACATGTAAGTGCACCACCTTGGAAAGTCATAGATCCACAGCATCCATAGATGATTCACACCATTAAGCACTGGGGAAGAACTATGACAGACATGGAACTAAACTAATTCATTTCTCTCACTTTGGAATCAATGGCAGGAGAAAGGAAAAAAGAAATATTACTTAAAAAGGACAAATACCTTCTGCCCTTCTGACACATGGCAACCAGGCATTATTAAAATCATTTCCTATGTCTTAACTTTTTCCTTCCCTTTAAAGATTACTCTAAGACACTTCTACTCAAAAGTGGTCATCCATGGACCAGTGCCAGGCCATTAGCAATCCACTACTAGTCCATAGTGACTTTCCAGGAAACTATGACAGTAATACAAATATAATACCAGACCAATGTGGCAATGCCACGCACCCACAACAGGTAACTTGAGAAGGATTGTTCTAAGGGAAAATGTTTACATCTAATTATTATATGATATTTTACTTTGTTATACATGTTTTATATACATGCTTCTTGTGTTCAAACGTAGAAGTTCAAATTTCTGAACACCAGTAATAGATACGCAAAACATACATTAAAAGTGTATATGTCACTCCAAATATTTACAGTGACTTTTTGTTTTTTAAAATCAGCACAGTATGGATTCACAATAATTGTTGGCAATATTCCTACTGACTGATAAATGCTACTGATGTTTATTGATTTAATGAGCATAATACAAAATTGTGGTTATGAGAACATTTAGCATTACATTTTGTGTTAGTATGTTTCTTATCTTGTTGTGCACTTCACCTTGTTCAGATGGAACAAAATTAACGTAATGTTGGAAATGAAATTTTATTTTTTTAAAAAAATAGCTTCAGCCAAATGTCAAAGAATCTTTGTTATAACGCTGAAGACTGGGTAAAATTGACAACATATGCAGATCACCCAAGACTGCTTTTGAAGCCTCCAGTGCACAGATTTGTCATTGGTACTACATTATCCAAACTGATGGTGTTAATACACACATACACAAAAAACTATTTTATTCTTCCTTTTAAAAACCCATTCAATGCCTTACTATCCCCCCTTCACTTGCCAAAACCATGCCACCTATTCTACTTATAAATTTGCACTGATTACATTTGCTACTTAGTCACATATGCATAACTAAATAATATCTCCTGGTTTAATTCCCAGCCTGAGCCCAACTTAACCATCAGAAGCCAGATTGGGCAAAGGAGGTCTGTTCAGCTGTTGATCAAGATGAAAGAAGAATGATTTTTCCAAACCCTTAACAACTGGATCTAATTTTATGATTTATTTTTCAAAAGGTAATAGAAACACACGAGCATTAGATTGTGATTCTGGAGACCAGAGTTCAAATCCCCACTCTGTCATGGAAACCCAATATGTCACTTTTGTTGAGTCACACTCTCTCAGCCTCAGAGGAAGGCAAGGGTAATGAACAAACATTACCACGAAAACCGCATGATAGGTTTGCCTTGGGATTGCTGTAAGTAGGAAATGACTTGAAAGCACATGATTACAACAAAACCCACTAGCTTGCAAGTCTATGACAATCAGAAGCTGCTTCCCCTATCACAGCCTCAGACATTGGGAAAGGGTTCATCTCATTATCAACTTAAGAGATCTCCTTTGCCCAATCTATCTGCTGGTTTTTAAGGTGTACTAGGGGAGGCATTTACATAGTTTAATGGTAAGACTAAATAATTTTTTGGAGTACAGGGCAGCTATGAATCTATAACTCTAGGTTATGAATCAATAACCGCATTACTGAATGTCAGTTCTCTTTTCTGCTGCTATAGCTTCTCTTGCTGTTTTACTTTTATTTTTCTTTCTGAGATACAGGACAATGCTCTGGCTCCCTGTTGCATTTTTAGTGACAACTATGATTATGGCAGCAATATTAGTGTTGATGGTGTCTCCTCCATCCATACTTGTGCCCCCAAACAATCTCTTCTCAGTTATTTTTCTCATTATGGGGGCTACTTCTAAAATCAACAGCCTTCTTTTTCTGGTGTGCCAGTGGTTCTCAACCTGTGGGTCCCCAGATGTTTTTGGACTTCAGCTCCCAGAAGCCCTGAGCATTGACCATAGTGGCTAGGGCTTCTGTGAGCTGAAGTCCACAAACATCTGGGGACCCACAGGTTGAGAACCACTGTGGTATGCCATCATTGGTTGGTCTAGCTTTACTAACAGAAAAATATCTAAAGAAAAGTAATTTCAAAGTGAGGGTACTGTAAGTGTGCAGCTCTCACTTTCCTGGTCCTACTATCCCAGTTCAAACACAAAGAATCTGGCATGCTAATCTATGTTTGGCTTTGAAGGGATGTAATTCTTCAATAAATTAATTCTCAAAGGTAACAATGAGTCATTTTAGCAATGTTCTTAGCACTGAATAATGTTTTAAAATTTCAGTTTTAGACAGCTATTCACAGTTTTGGAATTAGCCCATGCAAAATTTACAAGTGGGGATGCACAGAAAACCGAAATATTATTTCATGTACCAAAAATGCTGTTTTTCTGCACAAAATAAATGTTCAATTATAGCATTTTTTTTGTCCCAGTATTTGTCTCAGTATTTTTGTGCACATGTTTTTGCACATTTCCAGGGCTAACAATGCTGTGTTACCCTGCTTGCTGGGGGCCCCTTAGGGGGACTCCCAACTCCTGTCAAAATTATAACTTGTGGGGAAAATTAGCTATGAACACAGTTTTAGCAATGCAAAGAGGGCAGAGCAATTAAGGATCTTTTGCCCAATGTTTATGGAGTTGGATCACGGAGAATCAGGCTAATTGTTCAAATTTAAGTATTTTACTGACATAGATGTTAAAATCCATACAATCACTCAGCTGCACTCACTCCAACAAGCATACAAGACTATAGAAATTTAGAAAGAGGTGAAAATTAAAAGAGAGAGAGAGAGACATAAGGGTTTTGGGGTAATACTGTACTAATCCAGAAGTCTTCAGCTGGGAGAAAACAAGCAAAAAGCTGATCTCAACCATGCCTTTTGAGGCTGAGAGGAGCTTACCAGCATCATGGTTTGCGGGTCTGGGAGAACTTCAGAAGAAGAAAAAAGGAGAAAAAGGGGGCTAGTTATAGTGGTAAACAGAGCTGAAAAAAATGTCCTGGGGGACAGATGGCTGCAGTTTTATGAAGATGGATTTCAGCTTTGTAGTTCAAAGAAAAGACAGCCAAACATCCTTGTAGTTTCCTGCAGGATGAATTTCTCATCCAGGGATGCATACCTCAAGGTGTCACATTCCAGGCTGTTTGCATTGTTTATTTGTTCCCAGAGACTTATTGTCTCCTGTTGGTGTTGTTATTGCTGAAAATCCATTCAAATGGCCTGTGAACCATTAGCAAGATTCACCTAGGATGCGTAACAGAAAACAGGCTACTCTTTGATCTATCTCCATAGCTCCACTGCCTATGTGTCCTTCTAGTAGATCTCTATGGCTCACTATGTTTGATATAAAATAATTAGGACCCTTAGGACAGAGTTTTTAAGTGGGCTAGGTGGGTAACAGCTGTTTTCTGTACAAAATAAATAAATAGAACCATGTGTGAAGTTGTTACAAATTCAGTCTTGAACTGAAAAGTTTCTTGTACATCCAGGATTCTTCTGCTCAGGGTTTTGTGACTCTCACGAACTTAGCTTGTTTTTTTTGGTTTTTTTACTATTTTTCAAATATTTTTTCCACCCCTTGCTCTGCTGTATGCAACATCCTATCAATGTTGACAAAGATATATCACAATGAAGTGGTTTGACAGGAGCACAGGCCATATTACTTTTGGGGGTTCACAACTGAAATGGGAATGCAAGCAGTTTTGCGGCCTGCAGCTTGGGCAGTTCACAATAGTAATTCACCTACAACATGTTTGGAATCTCAAACTGAATACTAAGGATAGATGTGGTCACCAAGATTCCTTTAGGTTTCACCTGAAAAGGTCAAATGGAAATTGAAAAGCTTGCACAAGATATAACTGATAAAAACTGAGCAGGTGTCATGCACTGCCTTGAAGACCCTGACAGTGAGGAGCAGGATTCTGAGTCCGAGGCAGAAGTTTCCCCAGAAGCTTGCTCAGGGGAAGATAACAAAGAACAGCAGGGGCCTGAGCAGGGGGAACAAGTATCAGAAGACGAGGCAACACAGACTCTTACGTGCAAGACAGACGACATCAGAAAGAGGGGCTTTACTCCTCAGCTCGTTTAAGTAACAAAATGAGCCATAATGAGGGAACACCTGTGGTAACATCAATAGTAAGATAAAAGGCTGCCAGCTGGCCCTTCCCTTCCAGGATCAACAACTGATTTTCTTGGTTGTTGAAGCTTTGTACTGTGTTCTCTTGCATTCTGAGTATCTTGAACCTCTGCTTGTTTGATGATGATTCAGATTTGCCTTGTGGATTTGTTTATGTTGGAGCTTGAATTTTGTACTGTTCTTCAGTCAAGGGTATATGATAGCTGCGCTCCCCTGCTAGAACCTCCAAACAAGCTCAAGGAACTTGAATTTTGTGTGGACTACCCCTGCTCTTGCCTTTGTGAGTAAGCCCTGCTCTGCTGCTTGCTAATTAACTGCCTGGTCTGCCCTTGATACGACAGCAGGACTTCAATGGACCAGGACCTGAAGATCACTACAGACAACCAGCTTCTCTTGCCCTTATAATTGAGGTTGGCTGAAGCTGTGCAAATGCTGGGCCAGTGTGAATGCTATAATGGACCAGATGAAATCTTATAAACTAAAGTTGAGTTCCAATAAGATGGAGGTTCTGTGGACTGGTTTAGGCATTAGGTAATCAGCAACTTGCCTCCTGGAGGGACCAGGTACATAGCTTGGGAGTACTCCTAGATCCATCACTGTCACTAGATGCCCACATGGGCCCAGTGGCTTAGGGTGTTTGGGTCCAGCTTTGACTGGTCCACCTGCTATTGGCCTTCTTTGGACATGGAAAATTTAGCCAGAGTAGTGACTTCCTATATGGACTACTGCAGTGCTCTCTACATGGCATCACTTTTGAAGATTACTAAGAACCTCCAGCTTGTACCAAATACACTTAGATTGCTAACCAGAACACAATATAAATGGCTGTCATGCAATAAATAGTGCATTGGATCATATACATATAAATAAATATATATAGCAATGCTTTAAAGGACACTGGCTGCCAATGTGTTTCTAGAATAAATTCAAGGTGCTGGAGATAAATGACTTGGGATCACAATTCTTGAAGGAGAAACTCTTCTATACACCCATCCAAGAACTGTATCTGCTACATGGGCCCTCCTCTCTGTCATTCTGGCACCAAGTTAAAACAGCCAAAACTGTGCATGTGCATAGTTTAAAACTGTTTTAAGCTTTTAACTGTTTTTAAAACTGTCTGGTTATATTTCCTACCCCCATGGGCCACCCATGCAGAGAGATATATAAAACATGCTATGTCCTCCAGGGTATCGAGAGGATACCACACAAATGTAGCCAAAGTATGTTAATCTTTAAGGTGCCATGAGTACCTTTCTCATTTTTGCTATAAGACAGACAGAACTTTTCCTATAGAGTGCACTATGCACAGAAACGTACTTCCCTACAAAAGCTGTATGCCAGCAAGCTTCTATGTATATATTCATAAGTGAATGTGTTTGTTTCTTAAAAATTACATAAATAATCATCTTGGGCAACTCCACTGTATTTAATTAAAAGAAATCCATGTTTAATCAAAGTACAGACAAAATATGTAATAGAAAATAATATGTGTTCTTTGCACGGAAAGCAAAACATTGTACAAATTGAAAAGAGATTCATAAAGTGGCTGAGAAACCATTGGAGGGCCTATATTTCACATTTAAAGTGCACAAGAAATGGGCCATTGCAATTGGCAAATAATGTGAAGAGTTGCAAAATTAAGGCTAAGAACAACCTTTCTGCTGTAATAATGAACAGCTGCTAGATTCAATCAACAATATTTTGCATAACAACAGAAAGCATTTGCTATTGGCCTTGTGGGAGGAATAACAGTCTAATAATTGAAATGAACTACACACTACAGTAGCCAATTTCTACAATGAGAAAGATTATGCAAAACAGAATGTTTCATACAAACAGAAAATCACAGCATTCTGTTGTCATGCAAAATGGAAATTCTGTTCATCAACTTGGCAATAAAATTCAATCATTCAGATTATATCCCATGTTGCACTCTGTAACTTCAGAATAATTATAACAAATTGAATAAATTCTTCAGACAGCCAGATTTAATCAAGTAATTTAGGCTGCAATCCTATGCTCACTTACTGAGGAATAGGACCCATTGAACAGTGAGATATAAGTTGGTCCACAAAATTTTTGTACTACAAAGGAAACAGATGGGGGTTAAGGGCATTTCCTAGTGCATGTAACCTTTAGGAAGAGGCATTCACTTCTAAAACAAAATAAAAAGTATTGAACTAATGAACAGATTTTCCATTTTGCAGGATGTAAATAGTTAATTGAAAACTGGCATGGTATAGTGGTTTGGACTTTGGACTATGACCCTGGAGGCCAGAGTTTGATTCCCTGCTTGGCCATGGAAACCCACTGAGTGACCTTGCTACGTCATACACTTTCAGCCCCAGAAAACTTCTGCCTTAGGGTCACTGTAAGGCAGAGACAACTTGAAGGCACACAATAACAACAAAAACTTAATTCCTTGTTCTGTTGCAAATATATACATGTATAATGTCTGTATTTGCCAGTGTATTAGAAGCACCAGCATATAAGATGCACCCCATTTTTCAGGGAGTATTTTTCAGGAAAAGTTTAGTTGTCTGGTGAGCAAAATGCACAGGAAAGGAAGGGAAGGGAAGGAGTGTTGCACCAGGAGAGGAATGAAAAGAGTGCTGCACCATTGCCCCTCCCTTCCTGTTTTGCTTGGGCAGAAACTCCCAGCAGAGTCAAAATGCACAGAAGGTGGGGGAAGGGTGTATAAGAAGCACCCCATTTTCAAAGGGTATTTTTAGGGGAAAAAGTGAATCTTATACACCAGCAAATACGGTGTGTGTGTGTGGCCCTTTTTTCATGGTATTTGTCATGTGAAAGGGCCTCTGGAGCATTGCATGATTGCAAGGACCAGTCCACATGATGTCCTCACAATCACACAACGCTGCTGGGGCCAGCAGATGCTGATCACGCAATATATCATTTTTGGCTTCTGGCTGAAAATGATGCATGATCGCACGTTGCTCCGGGGCCCCACAAACACTTACTGTCTGCGAAGAGCCTCTGGAGACATGGCCCTTATGCTTCCTCCCCCAGCAAAGCCTGGGAAAGTACGCGGCCACACTGTGGAAGGAAGAGGCGGGGCTCACACGCTGCCTGCCAGCCAGTAGGCAGCTGCTGTGGAGACAGAGCAGAGGGGACATGAGTGCCTCTCACAAGAGGCTGCTGCGTGATCCCCGCATGCCTACGCCAGAAGCAGGTAAGCTGTGGAAAGGGCCGACTCACACACACACACACACACACACACACACACACAATGTTCTTTAAAGCATTTCACATGTGCATGATCTTAAATTTTACATAATATATGGTTTGTCAGTTCTTTTCACAAATTTTAAAGAAAACCATAATTGCTGTTTCCAACTTAACTTAGTTAAGGTTGTTTAATGAGCAACTACACTTAATTGTAGTAGTGTTTCCCTCAAACCAAGCCTTAAAAGACAACCCTGTATCTTTTACCTATTGCCATGGCTAGTGGTAACAGACTCCCTTGTTTCCAACTGCTTATTGGGGCCCTTTTTGCATCCTACTGTATCCCAACAACCTCCTGTGGGAATCCCAGCAGTGGCTCTGCTGAGAGGGAAGTGCAACGGGAGCGCTCACCTCTACACCAGCTGCCTCTGGGATCCAGGAAATGCAATGGCCTCGCCACTTCCTTCTACAACACAGCCGGTTAATGCCCCAGGCTGTGTTAGGGCAGGAAGCACAGCCCTTGCACTTCTGGACCTTCTGCACACCAGGTAAGATGAGACTATGACAACATCATACAGAACCGTCTCACAGTCCCATCTTTCTCCTGTCCCTATGGTAGGTTGGGAGGGTGGAGCAGAAAGAGTCTACGATTCCTGTTCTCCATATGGTTGGAAATCTAGACATTGAAGAAAGCTGAAAGGAAGATGATTAACCCGTTTGAAATGTGATGCTACAGATACCACAGACGGTGAAAAAGACAAAAAAAATGGTTCCTAGAGCAAATCAACCCTCAACTCTCACTAAAAATAAAAATGTAGGTGATTGTACATTGGATATATCATGAGAAGAAATGACTCACTGGAAAAATATTATAATGCTTCAAGAACAGAAAGCAATTGGGCAGAAAGAAAAAAGTATTACAAATGTAGTGATTTGATAAAGAAAGCCACAGCCCTTAGTTTTCAAGACCTGAGCAGGGCTGTTGATGACCAAGTCTCTCCTTCACAGGAATACCATGAGTCAAAGCCAACTTGACAGTATATAACAGCAACAAAAGCAAATCTATAGTTTCCCTTCCTCCAAATTTTCTATGGAGCAAATTCATGTAGACAAATATCCTTTCAATAATAACAGTGAACAATTTAACCCTATTTGGAATTAGAGTATTTTCCTTCTAAATTTTGTTCTTGTCTCAAGATGTCATAATTCTCCATTTGAGGAAACATCAATGAGCAATTTATGCACAAGTATCTCACAAATCATACAATTTCTCCATAATGGATGGAAGTCTTAAGGCCCTTTCTGCACTATGCTGTAATAGTGCTATTATTCCACTTTCAACATCCTATGGAATCCTGGGGTTGCTGTTTAGGGAGGGGCATTTGGCATTCTCAATAAACTACAAACCCCAGAATTCCACAGGATGTTGAAAGTGGAATAATAGCACTATAACAGTGTAGTGCGGAAAGGCCATTAGTGGGTGATAGTTAGTCAAGATCTGCAGATTTTCCACTTCCACATGCAGGAAATACATTGCCTTAGTTCACATCATGCGGATTCCTCTAGTCTGATTTATAAGAATAAGAATATTTACCTTCACTCTAAGGCTGAATTCCTATCCCTACTTAACTGGAAGGAAGTCCCAGTGAACATGAAGTTGTTTGGTTTTGGTTTGGTTTGGTTTTTGAATAGACACATAGATGATTGTGCTGTAAATGCAGTTTACAATGTGGAGTTATACAAAATGTAGAAAAAACACCTAAAGAGAATAGAATATTAAAAACATGTAACATTGATTTTTAAAAGAAATGCCTTGGCTGCTAAAATGATTTAAAGTCATAGAGAACACTCTGGATGACTCAAAAGAAAAAACAGTTTGAAGGAACAAATGAAGAGGTTGATGCATAACTGTATATATATAGAACTAGATAGATAGATAGATAGATAGATAGATAGATAGATAGATAGATAGATAGATGCATAACTATATATGTAGAACTATATATAGATATAGATATAGATAGATAGATGCATAACTATATATATAGAACTATATATAGATATATATATAGATATATATAGATATATAGATATATCTATATAGATATATAGATAGATATATAGATCTATATAGATATATCTATAGATCTATATAGATCTATAGATATAGATAGATATAGAGATAGATAGATAGATAGATAGATAGATAGATAGATAGATAGATATAGATATATATAGAGATATAGATATAGATATAGATATAGATCTATATAGATATATAGATATAGATATAGGCCCTTTCCACACCGTTGTATTAAAATGGTGCAGAGCGACCTCCGACGGAGGTCTTCTGCACCATAGAGTGGCCTGGGGAGGACTACTTTTTGTAGTTCCACACCTCAATCCGCTCCGAAGTGACCGGAACTGGTGGCGCGTCATGTTTTTTAAAAACCTCTTTTCAGAGGTTTTTAAAAAGCATGGAGCACGCAGCCCTGTGCAGCTCTGTTGCTGTGCTCCGGTGCAGATTTTCAGGCGCGCACTAGTGCATGCCTGCAGATCTTCCGGGGGCGGGCTTTTGGCTGACGAGCTTCCACCAACTGGAAGCCGCCATTTTGGATGCTGGAGGACTGCAGAGCAGTGAGTTTGTGCTGCTCCGCATGGCAATGGACTTACCCGGCTGCCAGTAAGCTCCGTTTTAGCGCGTTTTTCCCCGTTTCCCCCTCCACGTGCAGAAAGAGCCATTGACATAAGTATATAGATGTATAAAACTTTTCCACACCTAGCATGCAAATATGTCTATTTTTTAAATGCACCATTAGCTTAAGTTCCCAATTTGTAAATAATTGTATATAATTTGTAAATAAAGTGTTTATAAATAATTTTCTATCTCTCTTCATGGTAGTCTTATAGACCCATTTTTAGACTATAGTGATTTCATGTTTCTTTTTAAACTTAAACAGTTTGTAGGCATAGCACTGTTGGAGATACAAAAGTGAAAAGTAAATTAATCAAGTTTTTCAGTGTTTTGGGTTTTTTCCATTTGTCTATAAAAGTCTGTTGTTTGAAGACTATTTGAATACTGTGAATGAAATTTGCATAATACTACAATCATCATAGTAAAATAAGCTGTAGCAACTTGCTCATGATAATTAAACACCTTCATAATATATTCAGCTACAGATTTTGTCCAAGTAACAGATTTATCACAACACATATTATTCACCTCCAAAAGAGAGGCAGAAAGAGGAATAATACATGTTAAACTCAGAAAGTATCTGTCTATGTAACCCCCAATTTAGATAAATAGATATATAAATAAACAAATATTGCATTTTAATTGGGTCAAGGGAAGACCCTACCACTACTCAAAGGGTTAAATATGTATTCACCAGTACTACTATTAGCCAAAAATTCATTTAGAATAATTTTACTACTACAAACAGAGATTTTAAACAGAGTTCAACTTGATTTATCTTTGGAGGGCCTTATATGAGTGATAAGATTTTTAACAGAATGATTAAGATCATATATTAAAGAATGCATCAGAAAAGGGAGCTTTACCACCCATCTTCATATCAAAATCTCCTTGCACCAAGACTTTTTGTACTCACCAACAAAAAATATATTTCTTATTGGGCTAGTATCTCTGCCCTGTTCCTGTTAGGTGGACAACATACATCTATTGTTGAGATGTAAAATTGCAAAAGTAGAAGGAGTTATATTAATTTAAAAGAGGGTATATATGCACGGTCCAATTCTAAAACTTGTGCTATCTAGAAGTATCTTGCACAAAAAAAAAAATAGGATAATCATTCAGTTCCTCATCTGTCTAAATTTCTTGAAATAAAAACAACAACAACAACAACAACAATAAAATCCAGCATCACTCGCCATCTTTTCTCTAGTTTTCTCTTCCTCTCCATCAGTATTCCATTCCAGGACAGTTTATTCACAGAGACTTGAAGGTTGATTAAATCTTTTCTCAACTTACTCGGTACAACTAATACCTCAAACTCAAAGAATAGTATATTGGTATTATTTGGTTGGCATCCAGCAATTAAAATATCATAAGCCTGACTTCTGACTTTGCATTTATACTAATTCCCTTTTATGTTCGTTGTACCATTGAAGAGACCTAAAGTATTCTCCCTAAATTTACTTGTTAAGCTCTGCATCCCCAACAAACAGAAGAATAACGGAGATATTGGAGAGAAGGCAGCAAGCAGTGATGCATTCAGCCTTCTCTTGGTAGTGGGGCATGCTGCAACAGGCAGCTGCAACAGGACCACACAAGGGTCCTTGCTGATGCCTCTCCCAGTGAACCCCACTACCTGGAGAGGATTGGACTCATCATTACTCACCACTCAGAAACTTCTCAGAGAGGAGGGCTGCATGACTTAAAGGAAGATTTCAGGGGAGCTTTGAAAGATGTAGCTACTTTATTATAGATCCATCTCCAATGCAGGATCATGGCCATTTCATTTCTGAAACAGAATATTACCTTTTTATGTTTTCATAAAATGTGGTGAAAACCGCCCTCTTCTCACAAAATGCTTTAATTGTTATTGAAGTAGAGCTGTTTTCCATTCTACTCATGGGAGGCGGGGGAATACAATTTTGGAAGGAAATGACATTTTAGTATTTTTCGCCCAAAGGTATAATTGCATTAAAAGGCACTAAAAAAATGCTACATTTTCTTTGGCCATGGAAACCCCCTTCCTAGTCACCCTAGAAGAAAAGAAATTATCTGTAGAATGCACTAAATTATATTTACAGACTACAACATAAATTTAGTATTATTTCCATCCCTTAGCCATGTCCCAACAATTTCTCTGTGCATTTGCCTGTAATTCTGAACACTAAGGTTTAAGTGACTTTATAGTTAAGGCTGCTATCAAATACATGACAGTATAGCTTTAGCCCTTTTTTTAGGGTGTTTTTTTTTAAGCATCCATGTCTACCCAGAGTATTTCTTACAGAATAGTATTATACTGTTCTAAGGACAGGTTGGCTTGTTGGTCTGTTTATTATATTTATATTCTGCTTTTTGTCCAAGCAGCTTGGAGAGCCGTGCATAGAATACAGAAGCATAGCTGCCAAAGGAAGAAAGAGACCCTCAGTGCCTTGTTTTCACACAAAAATCCCTTCCAGTCCACTTCTGGTCCTTGTTCTTGCACTGAATTGTGGTGTTTTAAGAACATGGCCACAGAACAAAAGTAGCATGAATTGTCAAAACTCAGCAGTCAAAACTTTTCAAATATTTTTTGTTTGAAAAACAGAAAAATATGAATGATTGGCAAAAACAAATAAGTGAACAAACATAAAGTTACTTATCAGATCATGTGGTTAAATAATCTCATTGTTAGGGTCTACCATGGCTCCAAATTTCATAGAGATATGTGGAAAAATTGAAAAGTTATAACCACTTCTCCCCAGGACATGCCAGTGACAAAGGACAAGCAATCTGAATGACCAAATCTTCATAATCACCACATCTGGATCATATCAGGTCTGGATCCAAATTGCCAAATCAAACTATAAACCAAATATGAGCTAATACACTTCTCTACTTGTAAGTTCTTGGTTGAGGTGATATTTGTAGTGGGACTTCATGGTTAAAAGCCACACTGTTTTAATTACTATGATCTACTAGACAACAAGAACATTTAAAACTCTACTGCAATCATTTTGCCCTCTCCTGCACTCGGCTTCTCCAGAAGAAGGTGCACTGTTTAAAGGGAGAAGATAACAAAGAGCTATTTGTGTGACACTTCCTCAATTTATATTGTGCTAGCAACAACACCTATATTTGTAAAGCTGTGGCAATCCTGATTGTGCTGGAGAGATGGATGTCTGAGGAAAGTCATGTCTGCATATCCTGCTCTCCAGACCATTCACAGAGTGGCTTGGTGGGGGGGGGGCAATTCAGGGTTGCGAGGTGCGCACTGCCACGGACCCTGACATTTCAGGACCAAAACCTGAGTCTTATGGAAGACAGCTGAGATGACATGGGATGTGGGCTCTAGTGATGTTACAAAGATAATGTTACAAGGGGCAGCCCCTGGCGATGCTATTAGCCATTATATCTTAAGCATCAATCACAGCTACACGGAGTATGCCATTCCAATAAAAACACCAAGTCTAAAAAATGAGAAAATATATACACACAAACTTTTCAAAGCAAAGTTCTTCCCAGAGATTCCCTTTGTGCTGAGGACTGGATAAGTAGATCTAAGCCCTGAGATCTGTAAACATTACACAGTGTAGACACCCACAATGGACATAGAAGATCCAATAGCTTTTCCACGCAGGTTTCAAACTCCTGTACTCCTGTAGCTACACAACTGAGGAATGACTGACTTAGAATTTTTAATCAGGTTGTCTCAGGACTCAAAAAGCCTGCAAAGGAAAAGCTTCAGAATTGAAAATTAAGTCCCCTGGAGGTTTAACAGTGTACAGCTCTCCATTTGGGGCTCAAAAAAAAAAAAATATTTCAGTGATGGAAACATTTGGCGGAGGGATCAGGCTCCTTGAGAGCCACACTAGTCCCAAGGGTGGGCTCGGTATAGCTTGATGTCTGCACAGTTTCTATCTTGATGTAAAATTTAAAGGGCACAGCATTCCAGAAGCTAGACAGCAAGACAATTATTTGTCTTCCACCAGAACTAAAACAACAACAAGAAATGCCTCCACCTATATGCACTAAGCCCAATGCCATCCAGTGACTATATAATAACACTATCCACATATCCTTAATTTTCCATTTGAGTCATCAATAAAGACGGTTTCCTGCTCACCCAGGGAAGAGTTTGACCCATAAGTGAGCAGTAGCTACAAGACAGCTGAGGATTAAAGTCCATTTTTGGCCCTACTTCATTTTGCCACACAGCTACGTTTTCCTAATTCAGCAATGGATGCAGACAAGTTCTTCTCTGTCTCTCTGGAAAGAATAGGTGTGCTCATTAATTTTAAAGAGTAAAGTTTGAAAGTTTTTCTTTAAATGAAGCTTCCATTTAAAAAAAAAATAAAGTAAGGCTTTGTCACACCAGAACTGTCTGAATTCTTTTCAGTCATTAATTATACCTCCAGTCTCTTATCCACAACAGTGACCAGATTTTGCTGCAATGATTGGTAATATTTCAGCAAGTGCTACCTCCCCAACTGTTAGGGTTCTCATTTCTGGTATTGCTTCTTATGTTCTCAATAATTCCTTAACAAAAATGATCATGTGGGAGAACACACTGTGAATCAGGATATTATATTGACTCCGTCCTCACACACGAACATACACTCACCCTCCATATGTTGAAAAATTATTTGCCTAAGACTTATGATTCATATATGAACATTATGGGTAATCTGCAGAAATTTGAAGCACTAAGTTACACTCTGCATAACGCAATTGAACAGCTAGTATATTAGGAGAACTGGAAAGCGAGAGTGGTGAAACAATTTTTTTTTAAAAAATAAAAGATTTACAAAATACATATTACTTGTGCATCAATATAGCAGTATAAAACATAACATAACAACATAACGTATTTATCTATACGTTAAATGCTTTGGTATACCAAATATCCCTGTACCTCATTTAAGAGATATTACATATTTTATTTCTCACCCTAGCTCTATATTACTATTCATATAATGCATATTTATCTAAGTCAGTGGTTCTCAACCTGTGGGTCCCCAGATGTTTTTGGACTTCAGCTCCCAGAAGCCCTGAGCATTGACCATAGTGGCTGGGGCTTCTGGGAGCTGAAGTCCACAAACATCTGGGGACCCACAGGTTGAGAACCACTGATCTAAGTTAAAATCTGATATCTTGTATCCCATGTCTAAATTAGAGTACTGGGCTGACATTTGGAAAATGTTCATTCAAGTTCTTGTGAATCTCCCTGGTTGGTCTTAAGCTAGTTACTCACTCTCAGCCTGACCTATCTCCCAGGGTTCTTGTGATGGTGAAGTGGAAAAGAATAGCTATGTATGTCATGCTGTGCTCATTGAGATAAAAGTGGAATATAAATGCAAAAATAAATAAATAAAAATAAAATAGAGGAGAATAGGGAGGGGGAGGACAACAGCCACAACCACAGCAGCAAGAATGACAGGGTGTATGTGTCTGTCTTTCTCCATCACAGCAACAAGGTAAAACTTGACCTCTGAAATGTAGCGTACATATTAGAATAATCCTGATATCTTGGGGCTAATGTTTTTAAAACATATTAATTACTTATGTAAATATGGTTGACTCAGTTTGGGAAATTAGAATACAGCAACCTCAGGAGTATGAGAGGGAAACACTCTCACTGCCTAGTAAGAGAAAGGATAAAAGTTAGGAGAAGGAAATGAGCAGACAGGGGCTGGTTTGAAAAGGTAGAGAAAAACCAGCGAAGAAGAAACAAAGTTTCATGGGGGAGGGCAGTGAGTAGAAGAGAAGAGAAAAGGATCAGTGCAGACAAAGGATTCTGATCAGAACTGTTTCTGATCCAGGTGAACGAGTATCAGCTGAATGAGTACTGGATAGATAAATAGTACTGGGGTGGAATCATGGGGTTAAACTTGGCAAGGCTGGGTACTTTTGCCAGCATAATAAAATAGGCTTCACCCGCTATAACCCACACTCATAGATAAAGATGCTCACTGCATTTTTATCTGCTGCCCTGTTTTACGTTTGCCTCCTTTCTAATCAATCCCTTACAGAGGTGGGCAATTCTGACACCTCTCTACATCTAATTCTATTGTATCAGCTATATTCAATCACTCTTGACATAGAAATGAGTAGAATTACCCATATCAAAGAAGGCTGCCCATTCCATTCCTGCCCAGTTACAGCTCAGGACTGTCTTCTTCGAAATGATTAATATCCCAAGGGGAAAGAACTCACATGGGGGTTAGTTTGATGTGTCATTCACTACAATCCTTTGCTCACAACACTAGGATAAGCAGATCAAACTACTTCCAGTGTGTACCATTTCTACTCTGTTCACCTATAAGTCCATTCAGTCTATGTCCATCAAATTCTACATTTGTGCCTGATTTTCTAAATCTACATTTTAAAAAACAAAATCCACATAAAAATAGTGAATACTGACAAGAAGCGCAGTTAGCTGCCATTGTGCTGAATCAAGACTTTGGGGCTATGAATTGCTAAGTAACAAGATTCCAGGACAGGGCTTCCTGTGTCATCATTGAAGCCGAAAAATTTCTGGTCTTGTTCCCAGTTTTAAATTGGGGCACTGGTTATCTCTTTCGCAAAAGATGCACAGTTACATTAATAATAGCCATCATTGTTCGTTAATTGTTCATTAATTGTGGACTCTGTTACGTTTGGATCCTGGTGGGCAACTGACATTCATTGTTTAGTAGTATAGGTGCAAATGCATTGTCGTGTAGCTTTGTAATCAAATGCATGGGTTCTGGACTTCTGTTCCTTACACGCACAAATAAGTTAAAACCTTGTAAAGTCTTCCACTGCTTGTGCAGGTACATTATACATTGGACCACTTTCATTATTGAACATCATATATCTGATCCCTTTCATTATCCATTATGAGCCCAATATTGCATTACACATCCTTTGTTTTGCTTTTGGCTTGGCTTATCCTTCTTTCGTTTCTCCCCTATGGCTTGCTAATAGTAGCTCAATAATAATCCCTTAATTGGTGGGCTGTACTTTCTTCAATCCTGTCATAGGCTTGTCTTCCCTTTACAAAAAATACAGATATCTGGTGTTTTCTGTACATGGTAGTGCTGGTGATGAAGATGTTGTCACTGAAGATGATCACATTATGTGCATTACCATTTTCATTTGTTTGTAAAATTAATATTATAATGTTAACATTGTGGGACCCACTGTAATCCAATTGTGCTTTACTACATTTTGGCAGGGTAATACCAATACAGTTGGCTATTCTAACATTAAACTAGAGACATTTTGAAATCAAATCGCAGTCCACTTTCATAGGGGTTAGGGGCACAAGGGGAGCCAGCACGGTACAGTGGTTTGTGCATTAGACAGCAACCATGGAGACCAGGGATTGATTCCCTGCTCAGCCATGGAAACTCACTGGATGACCTTAGGAGCATCACATACTCTCAGGCCCAAAAAACACCATGATAGGTTTGCCTTGGGATCACTATAAGTCAGAAATGACTTGAAGGCAAATAATGACAGGGGTACAAGATCTCCATGAAAGTGGAGAAACCATGAATAACAATAAAAATCATGGGAGCTATTTTTCTTTTACCTGAGAACACTTCTGTAACAATCTCTAGGTCCTCCCACATGAGTTTATGGTCAATTTCTGGTGGAAGTGGGCCATATAGTCACACTGAAGGACCTAGCAATGCCTAGAGAAGTGTTCTCTCTAGGAACCTGCACGGAAGTGGACAATATAATCAAGCTGGAGGATCTAAAGATTCCTAAAGAGAACATATTTTTCCCATGGCAGGATCAAGTACAGTAAGACTTTTTTAAATGAACAAAATAACCCATGAATAATCAAATCTGCAAATGCTTAATCCATGAAAGTGGTGGGCCAACTGTATATGTTTCTTTTCAGCTTTGGTTGTAAATGGGTCTGTGGAACCTCATTAGTAGATGAAATGCATGATGAAGATGGGTTAACATATTTTCTCTCAAAATGCACACTTCTAAACATGTCTGCTCTCCAAACATATATCTGAAACCTTACTTCAATACTATTTTTGACTGTCATCTATGTTGGAATATATAGGATGAGTAAATATTTAAATTCTGATGTGCCTGTTAATCTAGAAGGTGTATATTGGGTTAGATCATACTGGTATTCGCAAAGATGGAATTCCTCAAGTATCCTTTAATTTAAAGTAAAGAGTACAAGAAAATATTACTTGCTTAAGACAGTTCATTCCACCAGTTTGGGTGCCTGATTGAGTAGAAGGTAACATTCTTGACTTCTGAGTATCTTTTCATACTAAAACAGGCACCCTGAAACTCACACACATATTGAGCCTTTGCATTGCTGCTCAGATAGTTCCCGATGAGTTCACTATAGGATTCAGTACTAGTTGATAAAGTTATAAACATGAAACTTTTAGAAATGCAGTAGGCAATAACTTCTTATCTTCCATTTGCACCTGAATTTCATGGTGAGCTGTACAATCTGCTTAGGTCAGATATTCAGTCTGGCCCTGAAAGGCAAAGATGAAGCTGCTTGTTTGAAGAAATCTTGATATAATGCGGGACTTTTTTGTTTGGGGGGGTACTCCTCTCCCCCATATTTCCTCACTAAAATGGCGAGATAAAGCTTTGCACTAGTTTAAGAAGATTTTGCCCTCCGGGGGTCTAATCCTCACTAAATTGACTTAAGAGTTAAGAGATTTGCCATTTGCTTGACTATTCCTAATACAAAGCTGTATCATTTAATGTAAGTAGGTTTAATTGCATCTTTGCCGGCAGTTCTGTAACAACTATAATCAAATAAGGTTGAATAGTCTACTCTCAAGTTTCCTTTTAAAGTAAACAAAGGGGCTTTTGATTTTAAATCCAACCACAGAGCAAACAGAAGAAACAAAGGGAGCAAGAGAAACGTTTACAGTATAGAATGGGTATTTTGAAAGTATGAGATCTATAATGATTATTAATTGCAAGCTTTAATGGAAAAGCAGTGAAACCTCTGTAAGTGATTCTAACAGTGACAGATGTGGGGATATGATAGCCCTAATGGCCTAGGAAAGGAAGAAGTAGAAGAAGAGTATACCAAAGGAGTCTGGACCCACATGTCTGAGAAGGCAGCAAATGAGAAATAGAAACAGCCTAAATACCCTAAAGGCTGCAGATCCTATCTCATCTTAGAAGTTAGGCAGGATTAGCCCTGGTTAGAACTTGGATGAGCGACCACTAGGTGCTGTAGGCTATATTTCAGACGAAGTAACTGTCAAAACCACCTCTGACAATTCCTTTGTTACCCCAAAACGTAGGTGCCACAAGGGCCACCCTGCAATGCCAAATACCTCCTTGCCAAAGTGGGGAATTAATTAGCTCAAAGAGGAGGCTTGCGAGAGGGAGGGCAACTTAGCGAGATCTTTTCTACCAGCGTTTATGGGCACATGCAGGAAAAGAACCAGCCAAAGATTCAAAAGTAAGCAAAAAAAAATGTGTTTTATTGAGGGGAATTCACTCATGCATGCACACAAGAGACACACAATCACACATTCACACAAGAGCTAACTGAAAGGCAAAGAGAGAGAAAATTATAGAGAGGCTGAGAGGTTTGGGGGATTTATAATTACCAGTCCAGAACAGTAGTGAAGAGCAGAAATGCGTTTTGGCTTAGGTAGGACCTAAGGACAGTTCTCATTCAGGAGCCAGATGGACAGAGTGACAGGTAGACCTTCAAGAGACTGCACTGGGCATCCTCAAATCAGGGGTATTTGTACTCTGAAAATGGCTTGTGGCTGTGAAGGTTCCAGATGCAAGACAAAGGAAACCTGTTGTGGACAATGAGTCTTTCTCCTGTTGATGGGCTTAGTGCTTTGATTGACAAAGACATGATGGGTGTTGTAATAGCTGTCTGTTATGGGTGCTGTGAGGAAAGAGGAAAGAATCCAGGTGTACAAAGGATGGATATCTGTCAATCAGTATCCTGGTGGGCTCCTCACAGTTGGATTCCTTGGAAAATTCCAACTTCTATTTAAGCCTATTATCCACAGGAATGATGTGTATTTGCCTGACAAATGACTCAGTCTTACCTGGAGGAAGTTTCGAGTTGACCTATCCTTCTCACATTTACAGTCAAATTCTTTCTCTCGCTTGGTTTGACCTCTCCGTCACCGCTCAGGCTTGAATTTGATATCAGAGCCAATAAAATGTGTTGCCAATTATATATGATGCCAATTAGGCATCGTGCCCATCCAAACCATACTGACACTGGGGACCCCAAAAGCGGGGCCTTACACCTTGACTAGGAAAACCCAATGAAATTCATGGGATCATCATAACATGACAGGCAGCTTGAAGGCACATACACACACGCACAGGATTACCTGGTCTCAAAGCCTTGCTCTGAGCCCCAAGTCATGGATTCTCTGCACTGGTCCTGTTACCCCAAATACATGGGACTCTTGAGGTCCTATAGCAGTACCCACAAATAAGTATAAAAATTGGTGAATTAATTAACTCAAAATGGAAGACTTGCAAAAGGAGAGGTAACTTAGCAGGATCTTTTCAACTATGTCTACCAGATCCCTGCAAGAAAACCAGCCAGAGATTCAAAAGTAAACTAAAATGCATTTGAGGGGAATTAAATCATACATGCACACAGGATTCAAAACAGTCATGCACTCACACAACAGCTAGCCAAAGAAAGTGAGAAAAGGTTTTATTAGCAAAGCTTAAGGGAGTAGGATACAATTACCCATCCAGAAGTGAAGTGAAGAAAAAGTGTTGTGCCTATGGCAGCACAGTGACATAGTGGTGTCCAGCAAGTGAAGATAATGGCACAAAGCTGCAAAACTTCAGGGTTTACAGTATATCCCCTTTGCGATTTGAAATGGAGGTTTCTGGTTCCTCCCAAACACTGCCCCATGGAACTAACTGACAAGAGATTGTTTTGACAGAAATGTGAACTTTTGGAATTCAAATTGCATTTGTGTGGGAATCCTTAGTTGTAAATACCTTGTGTCCCCCCCTTTGATGTGAGAGCTTAGACGCAAATGGCTCTCTGGTCAAACAAACAATGCATTTTGTAACAAATACTCTTAGCACATAGGTGACAGAGAGTTCATGGTTGGGTTTGATAGCTTACATTATCTCGGCAGGCTGAGAAATAAAGAAAAAGGTGCAAACAAGGAAAATGTAATAGCCATCAACTGTTCCATGGGAACCTTGATGATTTTTTTATCTGATCTCTTTGTCTCATTGGATGGCCTAGCAAAGTTTGGAGGAATCTCTTGGCTTGTTTCATCCAGCCAATTTCACCCCTTATTCAGAATGGCTTTCAGCCATACCAAGGTATGATTTTATATCAATTAAACCATATCAAATGTGAGACAGCACAGCCCCCTTAACTGTCTTCAGGATGAGGGGAAGAATCTCAGGGAAAGAGCGATTCCCTGAAAGGGTATATTTGTTTACATATTTTCCTTCATTTTTTAGACTTGGCATAGTTTATTTGAATTGCAAATTCTTTCCAGACATTGTTGATGTTTAACGACATCCTCCAGGGCTTCTCCTTGTGATATCAGCCTTGTTACATCAACAGAGCCCACTCTTGTAACATCCAATGAGTTGTCCTCCAGTATCAGGTTCTGGCAGTGGAATCTCAAGGTCTGAGGTAGTTCTGACATGGCAGCTCTAGGAAAGAGACAGTATGGCCCAAAGAAATAGAATAAGTTAGCGGATGCAGCCAGAAAAGAAAAAGTCTTAAATAGGACAAGGAAATGAAGGGGAAAAACAGTTCACAGAAATGAGAAATCACATAATCATTTGAAATGATCAAGTAAAACTTATACTGCATACTTGAGTGAAAATATATTTTGGAAAAATCAATTAGACATAATTAGCAGCCTAACTCAGACACAGATTTGGTACTGTTGGAATGAAAGAGTGTTACTTCTGCACCAACTTTCCATGATGACTTGCCAAAACAACAACAAGGGAGATTTCTTATTTCAATATATTACATTGTATATGTGGAATCGTAATGGCACTGATCAATAGATTTGTCATGACAACATTTTTGGTCCCAGTTGTAGATTTGGTTTGCTCTCCCACTATGGAATGATAAGACCTGTCAAAATAAGCTTAGGTTAAAAGAAAAGACACTTTATTTAATTTCAAAGATCTGAATAGTCCAAGAGAGTTCCAAATGGGGAGAGCTTCTAACCTCCTCCTCAGCCACCCTTTGGCAAAACATCTTTCCTCTCAATAGAGGTCCTAATGATGGCTTTGCAACAAGCTGTCTGTCAAATGTAAGAGAGCTTCCTTTGGGAGAGTACCCCTCAGGAGCTAAAGGGAAGATGTGTCCCAAGCTGAACCCAAAGGTCATGTCCCTTCTGATCTCCTAGGTCTCAAGAAAAGGTAAAGTGATCAGCTATTTGTATTCACAGTTTGGGACTAATTCTCCACAAAATTTGAACATTTTTTCATAGAAAACAGCATTTTCTGAATAGAAAACAGCATTTCCCGTGCAGGAAATAATATTTCTCTACAGAAATATTTTCCATGCAGAAAATGCCGCTTCCTGCAAAGATATTTTTTTTAAAAAAAAAAAAAGCAAAATTGGTTCGGTACGAGTCCCTCGCTGTAGCATTTTGGTTTTGGTTTTGGAAAAGAAAAATACAAATAGCAAGCAGAGGGACATGTGGGGAATTGATTACTACTATGCAGGTGACTCAGCGATGTTGTCGGTATACTTGTATGAACATTTTGTGAGACAAAAGTGAATCCTGTAAACAAAAATGACCCATTTTATAGCAATAGCATTTATTTCTATACCGCCTATCAACTAAGTGTTATCTAAGCAGTTTACAATGTATTTTTAGCTAATTGCCCCCAACAAGCTGGGTACTCATTTTACCGACCTACGAAAGGATGGAAGGCTGAGTCAACCTTGGAGCCTGGCAGGATCGAACTCACAACCTTGTGGTTGCAGTACTGGCAATTTTAAATAGCTATATTTTAACTGCTAAAATCATAACCTTTTTCAGTCTGCATATAACTCCATGACTTTGTTGATAGTTATTTATGAATATTGCCCCCAGCTGTCTTTTTTGTGTCTCTTGGCTTTCCACCCATCTTCAACCTTTTAATTATCTCTTTTACCAGGAAGATGTTGCATCCAGTCAATCAATGTCTGCACAATTCCCTAATAAACAGATACACAGTACCACTAAAAGATAATTACTATTTTTTCTCCCTTGGAAGCAAGATATTACAGTTTCTCTGGAGACTGTTTCAATGAGTGTGTGAGAAGAAATACTGTAATTACGGATTATGTTATGCAACAGGGTAATCTATTAGACATTAATGTTTTCAGCTATTAAATGTGAGGTAAAACATGTTATATTTTCTGGGTGCCAAAATGAATTACTAGAATAACATTAAGCTTGCTCACACATGCATGTGTACACAGACACTTTGCAAATGAATATATGTTTGTACTGACTGCATATATTAAGTATATCCAGTACGTAGCACAGTTATTGCCTCCCTTTGACTTTTCTACATTTTGTTGTGTTACAATAAGGAACTTAAATAGATTTGATTATTATTGTTATCATTTCACATACATGAGATACTTAACCCTGTGAAGATATGTTTACTGTGGCACAAAAGTTTAGTAAAAAAAACAAAAACAGAAAAATAAACCTGAGTCAATATATGGGAGAAAGACCTGTCAGCAATTACAACTGTGAGTCTTCATGAGTAAGACTATGTTAATTTTGCACATCTGGATCTTCTATTTTTTCCCATTCTTGTTGGCAAAATTGATCTCTCAGGTTAGATGAAAACCACTGTAAACAGCCACTTTCAAGTCTTGCCGCAGATTCTCCACTGGCTTAAGGACTGGTTATTGACTGAGCCATTCCAAGATATTCAGGCTCTGTTTTTGAATCCCCCCAGTGTTGCTTTGACTATGTTTTTCAGGTCATCGTATTGTTGGAAGGTGAACCTCTGCTACATTCCTAGGTCCTTCCAATCTGAAACAGGTTTTTCTGTAGAATTGCCCTGTATTTGGCTCTGTCTAACTTGCCTTCAACTATAACTAGTTTCCCTACTGATGAAAGACATCAACACAACATGATGCTGCCACCACTGTGCTTCGCATGGGGATGGTATTCTCAGAGCAATGAGTGATCTTAGCTGTGTATTAATACATAACATTTTGCAGCAAAGATACCCTCCCCCCAAAAAATCAACCATTTCACACATATTTGATGTGTCTCCCACATGCCTGCTTACAAACTCCAAACAGGCTTTGATGTGGATTTGTTTCAACAATAGCTCTTTTCTCCTGACATAAAGCCCAGCTTGTGGAACATTCTGGTCACAGTTGTTCAATAGACAGTTTTTCCCATCTCTCCTCTAGATGAATATTGCTCATTCAGATTTATCATTGGTTGCTTCTCTGACTAATGCCCTCTTTAACTGGTCACTAGATTTTGGTGGGTGGCCTTGCCTAGGCAGAGTTGTGGTTAAGTAGTATTTGTTCAGTTTTGTAATAGTGGATTTAATGGTGCTATACAGGTTGCTTATAATTTGGGAGACTTTTAGTTGGTATTACCACATAATTTAATTTCCAGCTTGTTGGAGTAGTCTCTGGTCTTCATGATGTTGTTTGTTCAGATATATTCTCCAACAAACTCTGGGGCTTACTATAAATGAGCATATCTACTCTGAGTTCATATGCCACTGAAGTTGCATACAAGCAGGCTCCAATCAACTATTCTGTGAATTCTGGAGGTAGTGGGTTTCTCCAGAGCTTAGTTAGCTGTATTAGGTTTGTCATAACCAATACTCTGGGTAATTATGTGACCACAAAGTGTTATTTGCCTTTGTTTGTTTCACATTTGTGCCACAATAACAATATTTTCCATATTTACAGTGTTGCGTATTTTGGATACATCAAGTGGTAACAATGCCAATTAAATATATTTCATCCCAGGTTGTAACACAATAAAATGGGGAAAAGTTGAAGGAAATGGTAATGAATACTTCTGCAAGGCTCTTTATATGAAAGATAACACTAGTTTTGATAGATATAGCTATTAGTAGCTACTGATCATAAAGGCTATATAATTCCTTCCATGGAAAAAGGCAGTATGCTTCTCAATAAATACCACTGGTTGGGGAAGAGGGATGTAACACTTCAGTAAGTTTCTTTTTGAAAGAAATAATGAGTATTTTAACAACTTTCTCCCTATTGTGAAAAAGTGTACAAAAACTACATAGTTTTTCAAAGCCTTTTCACAATTCAGCAATTATTCTGCACAAAATTCTCACATGGTTGTTTTTCACAGAAAGCAGCATTTTATGCGCATAAAACAACATTTTTCTTCATTTTCTATGAAGAAATATTATCCTGCACAGAAAGTGCTGCTTTCTGTGCAAATCAACCGCTTGGAAGTTTACCTCCATAATTACAATATTTTCTGCACAAAATAATTAGAATAAGTCTCAAACTGCAAAGATTTTTGTCAGTCTAAGACTGTGATTGTCAGGATTTCTCAACACATAAAAAAGATTTTTTTCCAATTGTTTTCTGAATATTTTTGAATATTCTTTCCTACTTAGTGGAGAGTACAAAAAGAGGGTGTTGCTATACTCATCTCCTTTATATGGGGCGTCTGAAGGGTTACTGTGGAAACAGAATGCTGGATTAGAAAGATTTTTTATAGCAGTCTAGTATGAGTCCTATCACATTCTTTTTTTAAAGTCAATCATTCCTACTATGTTATGGCCACAATTCAGTTAGAGGCCAACATTGTACACAGACAGAATCCCATATGCATTGTCTCAGCTCAGTATGGAATTACATGCACACACTATTTCTGGACTGAGACTGACATTGGCTTTAACACACATACATACATGCACAATCACACATACACACACAAAACAATTGTTCAAGCTATTTTGAAAGAGCCCTCTATGCAGAGCCCTTGATGCTTTGCACAAGCAGTGGGACATCTCTGTAAATACAAGAGGAAGAATAAATATATAATGACAGCAGTTCTTCATGAATTAAACAAAGGAATTTTTTTTCTGTATTTAGGTAGGCAAGAATAAGAGATGCTTACTTGATTTTGTGCATGCAAGATCTCTGCAAATTAAAACTTTACTGAATGTACTTAGCGAAGCATAAGCAAAAGTTATTACATCTCCAATATAATTTTTCATTATATTAAAAGTTTGGAAATTAGATCTCCCCTCTCTCCATGTGTGTGCATGCAGGCATATACACACACATACACTTTCCCATTTCTAATATGCAGTCAAGGAAAGATATTAGACATTATTATTATTACTGAGTTTTGTATATAGTTAGAGAGCAATCTACATACATAATGTCACAGGAGAGTAACGCAAGCAATAAATTATAATCGTTCAGAAAGGATTGCTGTGGAATGTGTCAAGCATCTTAAAAACTGTGTAGAAGTTGAAGCCTCCCTTTTTAATGAGGTATTAGACACACAGAGAAAATAGCAGAACAGATTGCTGGAAACAAAAAACAAAAAGTGGTAAGCACATTTGGAGAGAGAGGTGATTCCAAGACTGCATTTTCCAAGACATGGGGGGGGGGGAACCACACAGAGAGACAAACACAGTTACTTTCCCCAAGCCTAAAACCACCGAGGGAAAATGTGACCAAATAGTCAGATCACACACCTGAAAGAATACAAACATTATTGATATTTATTTATAAAATTTTTATATTTAGCCCTGTACCACAAGATCTTGGGGCAATATACAAGTAAAATTTATTTAAACAATTCAAAGAATGAAAACAGCCATGTTCTAACGTGTACTTCATCATGTTTGTTTTAATATCTAGGGGCCTTTCTGCACTATACTGTTATATTGCTATTATTCCACTTTCAACCTCCTGTGGAATTCTGGGGTTTGTAGTTTTATCGAGACCAAAGAGCTCTCTGGCTAAGAATTCTAAATGCCCCTCCCTAAACTGCAAACCCCAGGATTCCATATCCCTCTCTCCCTCCCTCCCTGTTTGTCTGTCTTTCTATCTTTCATTCCAATAAATATGCAGAAGTGAACATAGAACTAGCCAAGCTAATGCAGTGTGGATTCATCCATTTTTTTTTTCTGTCTCTCTCTCTCCTCCCAGTGAGTATGGCTGCCTTTGGTGCTCAGGTATGTTCGAGAGAGCAGAAAAGTGAGAAAAGAAAGGATGGAAGAAAGAAAGGGAAGAAGCACTTGAATTTTCAAGCTGTCTATTGAGGGGAGAGGCTGTGAAGTTTTCATTCCCACATAATTGTGTCCCATCTAGTTCCCATTAATGGTAACCACTGAAAAGGATTACATTTTGATAAAGTATATCTATTACTCTCCCTCACTTTCTCTCTTATTATATTTGTTTAAAAAAAAACAGAAAAGAAATAGCCATTTTCCCTTTTGGCCTTGTGTATGAAAACAACAAGAGAATTGGATTATTTCTGAAGAACATTTAGAGCACTCCCATAATGCTATCAACAGCACGGAACAAATTTGGTTGTTGTGATCAGGTCAAAGTAGCAAGGTTTCTTCTTGAGTTGAAATATAAATTGCTCCTAATGGAGTTTGGTATACTCAGGAAGCTGCAGATGCCAAAGCAAACCTTATAATGTATAACACTATTATAAATAAATATGTAGTACAAACAAATGCAATGGCTTGGGTCAATTTTCCCCCTTGCTTGATATAATTTGTTCTGTATGGATCTTGGTTATTTTTTTTTTCTTTTGCAACTAGACCTAGTGATTAGACTTGATGGTAAGCATGATATAATCAATTTCCTTTCATGGTTTTTTCCATGTGCACTTTTATGTTAAGGGCACTCATCTGAATGCACCAAATTGTACACTGTCATCTTTCTTTCTGATGCAGGCTAACTCTTCCCTGGGCTGAAGTGAATATGATAAAAAGACTACACTCAGTATTTTCCAGTGTCAGTGTGAAGAAGCTTGTGTGTGGCAAGAGCTGGTCTCCCTAGCTGTCAGGAAAAGGAATGATTCTCACTCTGGGTATCCCAAAACTAAATGCTTAATCTTTGTACCTTCTTTATACACTCACTTTTTATTGCGTCTATACAACACCAATTCATTGTTATCCTGTATTTTCCTTTTGCTCCTTTCATCCTTAATGAACGCTTTTTTTAAAAGAAAGAGTAACAGAACAGTAACACCATCTCTTCAGGTGCATAGCTCCACAGCAATACGCTGCCTTTTTAGCAACCATGGTTGCAATCTACAGAGGAAATTTGGAAGTGGTTGGGCCATATTGCTCTGCAATATCTTGGCACATCTTCAATATCACTTGTTTGTTCAATGCTCTTTTTAGCAGAGTGGGATAGTTTCACTTAATTGCTGAAATCTCCATCTTAGACCATGTCTCTGGATTGTGCTTTTTGGACTGAGACTGAATTGCTTACCTAACCATTTTGACCTTGGGCTGGACTAAAAACAAGAAAGCTGACCACAGTGTGTTTGCCATATATATAGAGGTTCCATTTCAGGAACCCTCATGTAAAACAAACAATGCGAGAATCGTATCCCAATGTATTCAATTGACATAACATGTGCATGCCTGCAGCAGCATGGGAGTGCATCCATTGACTATAATGGGATGTGACACTTTATACCACCTTGCATTCATGCATATGAAGGGCACACTGTACTTCCACAGTGGAAGTTCTGCTTTGCATCAGATTTTCCCATACACTGAGGCTTCTTTTTTATATCTCTTCTTCCCATATCTGGGCAATTTGGGAAAAAGAACGCCATCTGAGCTCCCAAAATGAGTTAGATAAAATAAAATGTGATATATCACAAAGTTCTTATGAATTCATTCTGTCACAGAGAGGATCATATAGGGAAACTTGAAGGAGGCACAGTATTAGTAATAAGATCAGCTGTAACACATTACTTTTTCAGATAATAGAAACATAATAATATTATTTTTTAAAGCAGTTCAATGATTGGGAATATCATTACATTTTTGGCAAAATGAGTAATTATAATGAGTTCATTTTTAAATAATGAATAATGAATGACTCAAAAATAACTTTCTAAATTCTCTTTCTCTCCCCCCCCCCCCCGTATAAAGCTATTATAGCAAGACGGGTGGAAGAGAGAAGAAAGAGTCCTTAAATGCCCACAAAATACTTTGTTCACATATTTTTTTAAAAAACTAATAATTTAACAATATCTTGCATTAACCTCAGAAATTCACTTTGAAAGCCAAATTGTTGAAAGGCTAAAAACGCAACAGCTAAAAGCAACAGATAATATCCAGAGTATGACAGAGAGAAACTAGGGTTTGCCACATGACCAAATAGGGTTAAGGGGACAGGGAAACACCAATTCATGCCAAGCCTGTTCTTAGCTAAGATGTCATTCCCCAAAGCTCTAGATGTAATAGACAGATCTGTGACTACCCTCAAAACATTACTTATTTTTTGTTAAACCTTTTCTTGCCTCCCCTCCCTCTGCAAAAAGAATGTGTTCAAAATAAGTCTATAGGATAAGTATTGTAGATAACATTCTAACACTTAAGAATCATACATAAAAAGATTTTATGTTTAGACTTTGAAGGGAGAAACAAGAGAACAGTCTTAATTTTTAAAAAATAGAAATGGATCATTCCTTTTTTGGGGAGGGGAACCCAGAATGAGAGATGAGATAAGTGAAGTACATAAGTAAGTGAAGTACTTATGACAGTTGACTTTCCCCAACAAGAACACAGGGGAAAACAGCCTAAGGCTGATAAAAAAATCCAAATTATTTGATACATGAAAGTTACAGCTTCTCTATTTCATGCTTCTCGGTAGCTAAACAATTAAGATTTTTGTTATTAGCCATCTGCTACATCTTTTTTTTCTTAAACAGAAATTGAAGAACGGGATGTTCTATCTCAACAACATATTTGACTCACTCCAATACATTTACCCTTGAAATATGACAATTTTTTTCCTAAGTAATTGCTAGGATGATTGTAAAACCTGGAATGGAATTGAATGGGCCAGAATGGATCTTTTTCAAATATAACTTAGAGACACATGAAAAGAATATTTTAGGACAACATTATAATTCCTCACTCAGAAACCATCCAGAACAAAACAAAGTGACCAAGATCATCAACTTAGCCAAAGCCACCAAATTTATCAGTCAGTCCATGCTCAGATAGGATTAAGCTACAAACCTTCCAGAAATACCATGTTCCAGTACTTGATAATAATCTATATTTGAAAAGAAGCCAGAAGTGCAATTTCTGAGGAAGACATATCAGCATTTTCAGCAGCCATAAAGGATCTGTTGGGGAAATGCAATAACCCACTCAACAACCATAGAAACCACATCTCAGTAACAATAACCCACATCCTAGTAAACACACTGCCTAGCCAATGTTCAAGCTCTTTAAACCTTTGTGTGAGTAGTGAAGAAGAAGAGTCATATTTATTTACACTCTAGGAACATTTTATGCTTAGTCTCAGTCTGAAGCAAAGAACTGGAATAATAGAAGAATTTTTTAAAAAAGTGATCACCGAGGAAGACCATTGGGTAAAACATGTCTGTCCCCTGCTTTATAAGTGCCTGTCAAAAGCTTTGGCCATCTACCTTCTTTCAGCTACAGATTTATCCCTTTCAGCCTTACTAGTGACCAAGCTTCTGCATCATCAGACATAACTACAATGATGGAGTTACATCTGAAAATGCCACTCCCAAAACCTACTGTTTCAGCCTGACAGTGTCTCAGATGAAGGGTTTCTGAAAAAGTTCAGAGAGGAGTGGTGGGAAATGATGACTGTAGTGCTCTCCTAGTCAGGGAACACACTGAAATCAGACAGTTAGAGAGACCCCTTGGGGTCTTGATGCAACTGATTGTTTCAAGGTACCTCATGCCCAGGAGAGTACGGCAGTCATAATTTCCCAGTGCATCGATCTGCATTGACTTATAAACTCTTTGGCAGGGGCCCTGCCAAGCTCAAAAGCAGGGTTTTGGTGTCTTGTTTGGTCATTAATGGTTGTCAATATAAATCTCCAATACTTATGACATTGTAAGTTACAGTCTCATAACTGCTGAAGACAATGCCAGACTCTTCCAGTTTGGACTGTGCATATTTTATATAGGAACAACTGATTGTTCGATAGATTGATGGTAACTTTTTAATATTTTAATATCTCTCTGTGTGTGTATGTACAGGAGAGAGAGAGGGAGAGATCCTGTCTCTGTTTTTCTGTGCTTTACTGCATCATTCACATTTGACCCAATACAGCTAGCACATTTGGCTGCTTGGATAGCTAAGAAGTTGCTGTCTTGGACCATTGTATTGGAATGTACTATCCAGAAGTAACTGTGAATTCTGAGGTTTACCATATATTTCCTATTTAGTATTTTATGATTAGTAAATAGTATTGTTTTTCTTCCCTGGAAGTAAACATTCCAGACCATTTTCCTACATTTTTGTTTATTGTCCAGAATGGGTATCAGAATGTGACTTCTGTGGACATTTTATATATAGCTGATTGCACGATCAGAGGCTTCTCTGGGGTGGGGTAAAGTAATGTGCCCTGGGTGCCAATGCCAGGAGCGGGTGCAAAAAGACATGCTGGAAGATTTAGTGGCAGAGGAAGAGGGGAAAGTGGTCTCGGAGGTAGAGATGAAACTTTCCCTTCTTGCCCTAGGTGCTGTTCATGCTAGATATGCCTCTATGTACAAATTAGACTTCAGCTTGTTTGACTGATTAGTTAATTAATATAGGTCATGCCAGAAGTTGGCTTTTCAAAAATTTTCAAGAACGTCATTTGCCAGAACAGACACTGGGACACGTTCTGAGCCTGTTCCATTCTGAATATTATACAATACTCAAGTTGCTTAGGATATTATTTTCACTGCCAGAAGATCACTCGTGGCAGTAAAGACTGAAGAGCATTCCTTCTTTAACCAAGACTAGGAAACAAAGAAACAAAGCCTACAGAGAAGGAAAATTATTAGAAGTGGAACAACGCTTAGCACTGATGAGTCAAGAATTCCTCAGAGAAGGCACCAGTAATAAGGTTAAATAATATGAAAGACACAAAGGCCATTTCCGCATGGGTTAAATAAAATGGTGCAGTGCATCCTCCACAGAGGACATCTGCACCTTGGAGCAGACTGGGTTCGGACTACTTAGTGTAGATCCACACCTCAGTCTGATCTGGAGTGATCCCAAGTGGTCCTCCAGCGTGGACCTCCAGCGTGTTTTTGAAAAACCTGATTTTTCAGGTTTTTCAAAAAGCCAGTGTGCAACATTGCGTGCCTGCTCTCCCATGCAGATTTGCAGGCTTGCATCAATGTGAACCTGCGATCTGCGGAGCGTGGGCTTTAGGCTGGCGAGCTTCAGTGGTTGGTCGAGACCCACGACCAACTGGAAGCCACCATTTTGGATGCCGGAGCAGTGCGGAGCAACAGCCATGCACTGCTCTGGAACAGCCTGGACCAAACGGGGGAGCCAGGAAATCCAGTAAGTAGTGCACGGGGTGATTCCCTAGACCCGTGCAGAAATGGCCAAAGTGTCCTCTCTTCTGGCCTATTTATTCTGACCCCTCTGTGATGTAAACTGATACTCTTAGGGATGTTTTTCTACCTCCTATCTTCCCATGAGTCCTCTGTCAGCTTTTTTCTGGATTGAAGCTAGATTAGATTAGCACCCTGAGTAACTTTCCTATCTTAGAATGGAGTTCCTATAACAAAGCCTTTAGTTTGTTTCTCCATGCCATTGAGGGTCTTTGCTCCTTAATCAGGATCTCTAACTGCTGCGTGCAATCTTTGTCAAAAATAGTAAAAGAGATGGGGGTTATTTGAGGTAAAACCACATAGAGAACAACAGCATGAATGTAGAAATGATGATCACTCTAGAGGGTATGAAAGAAAGATGAGCAGCTATGTTGAGCTGGACAATCAGTGGCTTCTCCCAGATGAAAAACCCCTCATCTACTCTCCTCCTCTCTTTCCTGTCATTCCAGTAATACATGAAGGCTCCTAGCAGCATCAGTCACATCTCCATTCAAATAGTACCAAATTAACTTTAAACTAAGCATCTATTTTAGAATTGTATTTAAAAAGTAAGTCTACTGTAAAAATTAAAAAATAAAAATGGAGAAATGCCTGTATGAGCAGAAGAAGATACACATGATGGAAGAGAAGTCTCCTAAGCTATTTTTAAAGTAAAGTTGAGTTTGAATGCAACAAGAGGTCATTTATCTATTTCACTCTCAATTTCTTTCAGGAGAGTGGGATTGCACCATGCAGAATAAAACTCTGAATTTGAAACTTTTATGGGATATTCAAATAAATAATTTTGCTGAGTTTTCTCAGGCTGTGTCCTTCCTCTCGGGACTTAACCTTAACTAGGTCCAGGCTGCTCCAAGAAGCAGATACAATCTGTATCGAGTCCTCTTCAGTGTTACATACTTCTTGACGAGTTAGCAGGGGAAGGCAGAAGAAGGATGTCCAACCAGAAGAATGCAGCAAAGGCCATTTCCGCACCACACTGTCATAGTGCTATTATTCCAGTTTCAACATCCTGTAGAATTCTGAGGTCTTGGAGTTTACTGAGGACAAAGAGCTCTCTGGTTGAGAATTCTAAAGGCCCCTCCTTAAACTGCAACCCCAAAGGTTCCATAGGATGTTGAAAGTGGAATAATAGCACTATAACAGTGTAGTTTGGAAATGGCGGAAGTGTGAAGTCTACCCTGTGCTTAAGCCTTTTTCATTGAATTCTGTACCCACTGGCCCCAGTTCAATTCTTTGTGTGTATGTCCCTTTAAAAAAAATTACAATCATGCAAGTCAATTGTTTGATCATCAGGGAGAACTAAATCCAGCTCCTTTTCCTTAACAGCTGATGTGCTTGATTGCAGCTTATATATGTACAATCCCAGATGTTGGACTGGGCTGGGAAATCAGCATTTGTTTGTAAATGCAGTTCCTCATCCAGCTAGGGATTAAGTATCAGTCAGCTGAAGAATGTTTTGTTGTTTTTTTACTTGTCTGTGTTTAAATTAAAAGGGCATAGACAATTTTACTTTCGGAGAAGGCCCGGTTTCTTGTTATTTATTCTGTTTTTCCCCAGCTGTGCTCCAACAGAATGACTATTCTAAACAGGAGCTACTGAATAAATAGCTGCATCCAGGACTGTGGTATTAAATCAGAGAACAGCATGAACCCTCCCATAGCACCCTAGTTAATTTTAAAAGTTTGATACTCCATTGTTAAATATTTTCCTTTTCTCAGTATTGCAGGTAGGATTCTTCAGGAAGTTTAAAAAAAATAAAATAGTGGGCAAACAAGTTAACGATTTTTGATACTTCAGGTTTATTTTAATTTCATCTCAACATATATATATATTTCAAAGTCCAGAGCAACAATGGATTCTACTATTAATTGGTTCTGCTCTGAGAAACATTTATGGAAAACCAAAATTGTAGTATCTGGGGAAGAAAACTGTCAGAAGAGCATTTTGTAAGCATCACCACTAAGATACTAGAAGAAAGTTACTGTTACACTTAAGAGATACACACACAGAGTAATTAACCATCGAGCAGTGCAAAAATATGAGCTCTTGTCTTTCAGTTGCTAGCAGACCACTTTTACATGGAGCAGATTTGGGATTCTCTAGCATCAAATCTTTATTTTATTTTGTTGTAATTGCTGGTATCTAGCTATAGAGGACTGGTCCTCTCAAACCCCTGGAAATTGCAGCACAATCCAAGGTAGAATTAGTCAGGTGTTAGTCTCCCTCAGTTTGGTGGGGCTTACTCTCTAGATCTAGAAAGTTTGTTGGGGACAGCAGCCTTAAGTAATTCCACCCACTCACTCTACATTGGTAGAGAATCTCCATTCCCAGTGTGATGATACTCGTATGCAAGGAATTATTTATAGACTATTCCTGCAAGACCATCAGCTTTTACTGTGGCAAAGAGAGGAAATATACCATGAAGATAATAACATATAGGTTGGAATCCCTTTTATTATTCCCAGCTGGACTAAACTTATTGAATCAGTTGCTAATTCATGAGTCAGCACATAGGTAGGTTCCACCAATTGAATGGTTCTACTCTAATCTGGACTAACCACAGAATTTAGGCCATAGCTAGGTACTTATATCTGATAGATTTTCTGATTTCTATGAAAGATTCTTAAATCAGAGGAAATACTGTGATCCATGCATTCCTAACTTTTAGAATGATTTATTCTGTGGGCTACAGTTCTATCCTGGAAAGCTTAAGCTTGAATTCTTTTTTTACTACAGAATGGCCTGATTTCCAGATTACCAATTCTAAATATACAGTTTAAAATCAAGCCAGTGAAGAGATAGAGATTATTGTTCTGTTCTATCCTGTTCTATTTCACACACTTCTCTTCATATAAACAGGGAAAGCAGAAACACACTTGTCAGCACACACCATTTGTATTCCCAGTAGCCTCTACTATCATCCTCCATAAACTGAGGGTGCATCTCTGTAGCAGTCACTCCATATGCATAGGCTCCCTGTTGTAGAAGATCATTCTCCAATGAATGAGGCCAGATGGTAGGAGAATGACAGATAAGATGGGCCCAATAACTGTGGGGCAGCAGCAGGAATATTAGGGGAGGATTCAACTCCTAGTCTTCAAGAAGCCATGAAACTCATGAGTTAAGCTTGGGTCATGTACTTTCTTCTCTCAGCCTGACTTTCTTCACAGGGCTGCTGTGGGGAAAGGAATTATATATACCAGCTCAAGCTCATTGGCATGAAGGAATGTAAGTGAAAACCAAATAAATATGGCTATGCAAAGCCCCATCACATGATGGAGAAGGTGTGAGGATGAATGCCTGAACAGAGCTTATACTGGCTTATACCATACTTCAGGGAGTCCTTCACATTACCCAGTTACAGCACTATGAGTCTACTTGGATGGCTACTGTTCCATCCATTGGAATCCTGGGACTGGAAGTTTAAGGAAGGGATTTAGAGTTCTCTGCCAGAAAGTTCTTGTGGCTCACCAAACTACAAAACCCAAGATTCTATAGAATGTAGCCATGACAACTCAAGTGGAATCTTCATGGACCATTTCTGCACTACACTGTTATAGTCTTATTATTCCACTTTCAAGTTTCTGTGGAATCCTGGGGGTTGCAGTTTAGGGGGGCATTTAGAACGCTCAGCCAAAGAGCTCTTTGGCCTCAATAAACTACAAACCCCAGAATTACACAGGATGTTGAAAGTGGAATAGCACTATAACAGTGTAATGTGGAAAGGCCCATGGTGTATTGTGTAGTTTGGAAGGGCTTCAGGATTTTAATCAAAGAGCACACTCAAGAACATTTTGCTGATGAAAGTAGTAATATGGAATGCTACTAAATGAGGCTTTTATTATGTAGTTACACTCCTTGAGAGGTTTGCTATCTTCCTGGGGCCAAGATCAACCACATAACGGAGAGACTAACCAGACTGGTCAAGCCCACTGACCATAAGCCCCTCATTTTGGTTCATGTCGGAACCAATGACACTGCAAGGAACAGCTTCCACCACATCACAAAGGGCTATGAGCTTATGGGAACAAAGCTTAAAGACCTTGGTGCACAGATGGTCATTTCGTCTCCCCTCCCTCTTCAAGGACATGGTGCACGAAGGGAAAGGGCAATAGCAGAGGTCAACAACTGGCTCCACACATGGTGCCGCCGGCAATGGTTTGGGTTTCTGGATCACGGACTGAACTTCCATGAACGTGGGCTTCTGGCAAGGGATGGGCTGCACCTCACGAAACTTGGCAGGAATGTTTTTGCAAACAGTCTCGCAAGGAGGATTAAGAGGTCTTTAAACTAAGTTCCCCTGGGGAGGGAGACAATATTATTCAGGGCAAGGACACAGCAAGTGCAGGGGGAAAAGGCCCAAATGATATTGGCCAAATAGTACAAGCATCCAATGGTGGGAGGAGTGGAAACTATAGTACAGGACTTCCAGGAAGGGCCCGGGGACTTAAGTGTCTCTACACTAATGCACGGAGTATGGGAAACAAGCAAATGAACTTGAACTCCTAGTACAACAAAATAAATACGATTTGATAGGCATCACTGAGACCTGGTGGGATGAGTCTCATGATTGGAATGTAGGAATAGAGGGGTATAGCCTATTTTGTAAAAATAGACCAAACAAGAAAGGAGGAGGAGTAGCCTTATATGTCAAGGATGTTTTCACCTGTGAAGAGATCTGTGACTTAAACCCAGAAAGTCAGGTCAAGAGCATTTGGGTAAGAATTAAGGGAGTGAGAAACAAAAGGGATATTCTGGTGAGGGTTTACTACAGACCTCCAACCCAGACTGAGGACTTTGATGACGCCTTTCTCAACCAAATGACTGCACATTCAAAAAGGAGAGATACAGTAATAATGGGAGATTTCAATTACCTGGATATATGTTGGCAGTTAAACTCTACCAAGACAGCAAGGTCCAGCAAGTTTCTTGCTTGTCTTGTAGACAATTTCATGTTCCAGAAGGTGGAAGAGGCAACAAGGGGATCAAATATTCTAGATCTGATCCTGACCAACAGGGATGACCTTGTTAATGAGGTAGAAGTGGTTGGATCTTTAGGGGGGAGTGACCATGCCCTATTGGAATTTGGGAAGGAGAAGATAAGTGTAGCCAGACACTCATCTTAGATTTTAAAAAAGCGGACTTCTGTAAACTTAGGGAGCTGCTGGCTGGAATTCTGTGGTCAAGAATAGTGAAAGGGAAAGGAGTTCAGGAGACATGGGAGTTCCTTAAAGGGAGATAATGAAGGTACAGTCTAAAACTGTGCCAATAAGGAGGAAAAATGGAAGGCATCTGAAGACACCAGAATGGTTGACTAAAGAACTCTCAGCTGAGCTCAGTGTTAAGAGAAATATGTATAGGAAATGGAAGAAGGGGGGAAACCACCAAAGAAGAATTTATGCAGGTAGCCAGGAGATGTAGGGAGAAGGTCAGAAAGGCTAAAGCACAGAATGAACTTAGGCTGGCCAGAGACATTAAAAACAATAAAAAGGGTTTTTTTAAATATGTCCGCAGCAAAAGGAAAAGGAAGGAGACGATAGGGTCGCTGCTCAGAGAAGATGGCGAATTACTCACAGGGGGAAGAGAAAAGGCAGAACTACTTAACACATTCTTTGCCTCAGTTTTTTCCCAAAAGGATACAAGCACTCAAGCTGGCGGTTGGGAAGCAGGTGAGGAAGCAGGGGAAATGAGGCACATAATAGGTAGAGAGTTGGTACAGGAATACCTGTCCACACTGGATGAATTCAAGTCTCCAGGGCCAGATGAATTGCACCCTAGGATATTAAAAGAGCTGGTAGAGGTCATTTCGGAACCGCTTGCTATAATCTTTGAGAAATCTTGGAGGACAGGAGAAGTTCCAGCAGAATGGAGGAGGGCAAATGTTGTCCCCATCTTCAAGAAGGGGAAAAAAAGGACCCAAATAATTATCGCCCAGTCAGCCCCATCAGTACCCGGAAAGATTCTGGAGCAGATCATTAAGCAGTCAGTTTCTAATCACTTAGAAAGCAATGCAGTAATCATGAGAAGTCAACATGGATTGCTCAAAAATAAGTCATGCCAGGCTAAACTTTTCTCTTTTTATGGCAGAGTTACTAGCTTGATAGATGAAGGGAATGCTGTGGATGTAGCATATCTTGATTTCAGTAAGGCCTTTGACAAAGTTCCCCATGACATTCTTACAAAGAAGCTAGTAAAATGTGGGCTGGACAGGGCTACTGTTAGTTGGATTTGTAATTGATTAACTGACCGAACCTAAAGGGTGATCACCAATGGCTGCTTTTTATCCTGGAAAGAAGTGACTAGTGGGGTGCCACAGCATTCTGTCCTGGGCCCAGTGCTGTTCAATATCTTCATCAACGAAGGAATTAATGAAGGAATAGAGGGCATGCTCATCAAATTTGCAGATGACACCAAATTGGGAGGGGTTGCTAATATGCCAGAGGACAGGATCAAAATTCAAAATGACCTTGATAGATTGGAGATCTGGGCCATGGCTAATAAAATGAAATTCAACAGAGACAAGTGTAAGGCCTTACACTTAGGTAGAAAAAATGGAATACAGAAATATAGGATGGGGGACATGTGGCTGGATAGCAGTATGTGTGAAAAGGATCTAGGAGTCTTAATAGACCACAAGCTGAAAACATGAGTCAGCAGTGTGATGCGGCAGCCAAGAAAGCCAATGCAATTCTCAGTTGCATCAATAGGAGTATGGTGTCTAGATCAAGGGAGGTACTGGTACCACTCTACTCTGCTTTGGCTAGACCTCATCTTGAATACTGTGTCCAGTTCTGGGCACCGCAATTCAAGAAGGATGTAGACAAACTGGAACGTGTCCAGAGGAGGGTGACCAAAATGGTGAAGGGTCTGGAAGCCATGCCCTACGACAGTGGTTCTCAACCTGTGGGTCCCCAGATGTTTGTGAACTTCAGCTCCCAGAAGCCCTGAGCATTGACCATAGTGGCTGGGGCTTCTGGGAGCTGAAGTCCACGAACATCTGGGGACCCACAGGTTGAGAACCACTGCCCTACGAGGATAGACTCAGGCCCTTTCCGCATGAGGCAAGGGAATCACTCCGTTCCATTACCCCGCTTCTTCTGGGGTCCGAAGCAACATGGACTGTCCCTGAAGCCCTTCTGCAGGCCTCCTCCTTGGTCCAAGGTGAATTGGAGCTGTGCGAGGTCTGTAGATCCACACTGCTCTGGCTTCCAAAATGGTGGCTCCAGCTTCCAAAATGGCAGCTTTCAGCTTCCAAAATGGCAACTTCTGGTAGGTTGTGGGTCCTGACCAACCGCTGAAGCTTATCACACCTAAAGCCCGCCCTCCACAGATCGCAGGCTCGCATTGGTGCAAGCCTGCGAATCTGCACAAGGGTGCAGGAACGCAATGGCGTGTTCCAGGAAAATAAAGACCTGTTTTTTCCGGTCTTTCAAAAACATGCTGGAGGCCACTTGGGGTCATTTTGGAGCAGATTGAGGTGCAGATCTCCCCTAAGTAGTCCTCTCCTAGTCCGCTCCAAGATGCAGACGACCTCCATGAGAGGACACACTGCTCCGTTCTACTTGCCTGGTGCGGAAAGGGCCTTAGAGAGCTGGGTATGTTTAGTCTGCAGAAGAGAAGGTTAAGAGGGGACATGATAGCCATGTTTAAATATTTGAAGGGATGCCATGTAGAGGAGGCAGTGAGCTTGTTTTCTGCTGCTCCAGAGACCAGGACAAGGAGCAATGGATTCAAGCTGCAGAAAAGGTGGTACCACCTGAACCTCAGGAAGAACTTCCTGATGGTCAGGGCTGTCTAGCAGTGGAATATACTGCCTCGGAGTGTAGTGGAGTCTCCTTCTTGGGAGGTTTTTAAGCAGAGGCTAGATGGCCATCTGTCAGGAGTGCTTTGAGGGTGTTCCTGCATGGCAGGGAGTTGGACTGGATGGCCGCTATGGTTTCTTCCAACTCTACATTTCTATGATTCTATGATTCCTTATTCACAGAATTTATTAGGATGATTCAAGTAACATCTCCTAACTTGTAACCTCCCTAAGGATTCCTACAACATTCTTCAAAAAAAAAAAGAAAGAAAAGAAAAAGAAAGATGTTCTTTCCCAAAAAATAATAAGGAAGAAAGGAGAGAATAGCTGTGCAGCATCTTTGGACTGGCAGCATTAGGAGTTGTGCCTTTGGAGGCACCTTGCATATCTCTATTATTTCATACCAAGTAAAACTGTCTGGAGCACCCACACCAACACAGACATACGTGCCCTAAACATTGCCACAGGCTTTTTCTTCATTTCCTTTCACACACTGCTAATTTATTATCCAGTATCCCACGCTGCATTAAGTACTTACGTTACTTATTTTAAAGGGATGCTGTAATAGAGACACTACTTCAAAGCATGGTTCTCAAGGTGGCTCCCAAAATGTTGCTGGACTTCAACTCCCAGAAGCCCCTGCCAACTTGTCTCAAGTTCAAGGATTCAGAAAGTTGTTGTTGTTGTTGTTTGCCTTCAAATTGCTTCTGACTTATGGCGACCCTAAGGCAACTCTATCACAAGGTTTTCTGGAGTTGAGAGTGTGCGACATCCCCAAGGTCGCCCAGTGGGTTTCCATGGCCAAATGAAGAATCAAACCCTGGTCTCCCAGGCTGTAATCAAACACTCAAACCACTACACCATGCTGATTTTCATTCTCTCAGGAACAATTCTCTCTCTCTCTCTCAGCATGTTGTTGTCAGATGACATCTGGAGAAGCATCTCTGGAAACCACTGTCTTTACTTGCAAACTCAGGACTATGTTGTAAGGAGGAATTTAATTCTTTGCTCTCTGGCATGATCCAGAAGAAGAAGAAGAAAGTCACCTCTGCTTGCATTTTTAATTCAAGAGAGATAAACTTTCCCTGCCTATAAGGCTCAGAGACTACTCAGATGTCTCCCAGTTGCAATTTACCAATCAAGCCATTCGCTTTAATTGCACTCACACAATTACCCTCACTTTTAGTTAGACTTTTTAAGTATTCATTCATTTCCAACAGTTATACGAATGGTCAGAGCCAAGATGTATCTGCATACATGCATGTACACATTCCCATATTCACCTTCAGAGATTTAGAAACAGAAAAAAAAAAAAGGGAGGATTAAACACAATGTATGGTTACCCTCCTGGGTAACATAACTGGAATTCAGCCCAGATTTTCTCATTGGTTTCAGGCACAGGGCTGGAGAAAAAATTGTCCCAAAATATTGTAACAATTTTAGGGGCTATCAGAAAACTTCCACATTTTGCTGGGGAGCAGAGTTCAGTCATTTTTAAGACAATGTGGTAGTGAGTTATTGTTTTACCTGTTGTTGCCCCTTTAAAACAAAGATCTTTATTTTTATTTTTTTATTTTTTTTTTACCAAAGTTGCAGTAGTGGTGCAGTGAAAATGGTATTCTCATTTGCTATTTGCCATAAATCAGCTGGTGGCTTGAAGGCACATACATACATACATACACACAACTAAAAGTATTCAGATCTCTTTCTTACTCTCTGTCTCTCCCCCTCTTTCAGATACACACACACACATTTGCTCATGGCATGAATGGCTTGCAAAAGCAAGGGAAATGTTTGTCCTTGTTTTAATCTTAGATAATATTATTTGAAATATTTGCAAGATACAAAATAGAGGCCATGGTTTGGTAGACACAGTCACTACAAAGGGCTGATTATCCTAGGAAATTGGGACCATTACAGCCCATGCAAAGTGCCTCTCTAAAGGTCTGTATGTCTGTGTGTGTCTTTATGTTTTGCATGCATGTGATGTTTGTGTAATTTATCTGGTAACAGAAAATCAGCACTTTAATGTATTTGTAAAAGGCTACCAATAATGCTGACAACAAACAGGCCCAGAATTCATTCTCACAAGAGGCTTTCCTATATCCAGTCCTTCAACAAATGATTGGAACAGACGTGTGTTCTCAAAAGTTCCAGTCAAAGGCCTTGTAGGATTGGGTGGCCTAGATATTAATAAGTGTATCCATACTAATGATGATGAACCAGCTGTCCATGGAAAGGCTGGTTTAAAAGCATATTCCATTTTATCATTCTGACAGCTCACGTGAAAGCCCAGAGAAAAATAATCTCTATTTCTTGCACTGGTGTCAAATTAAGAGTTTTATTTAAAAGATAAGGGGCAATATCTGAACATTTTACATTCCCATTTGTATGACCTATTTCTTTAATACATTTACATTAAGAACATTCTAACATGTGGAGGCCAAGGGCCACATTTTGCTGTCATGTGTATGAAATTAAACCAGGAATAATGCCACTGGTCAGAGACAGAATTAAAGCTGCTGTAATAGAGAGAGAATAATTATGTCGACAGAGTGCTCTGGGAAGAGAACAAGCTGATTTTTCTTATGGCTGTTAAAAAGAACTAAGGGCCACTCACTGTGGTATGTTTCCCCAACAACTGGGGAAATGGCTGTAGTTCAGTGGTAGGGCCCATATATTGTATGCAAAAGCTCCTAGGTTCAGTCCCTGGCATTTTCTAGTATGGCTAGATAAGATCCATTCCTGAACCTCTGGAGAGCTACTGACAGTCAGTACTGGAGGCTACTGAACTTGACAGAACATGGGAAAGTTACCCTTGGAGTTATAACCTCCAGGATCCCAAATGTTGAATACAGATTATGGGAGTTGTACCCAAAACAGTAACTGCTCCACAATATCTCAGTATGTATAGTCCTATAAGTGTCCTAAAATATTTAAGTGATGAGTAATGAGCCAGCAATATTCACAACACATGACTAGTGGAATTCTTGCTTCTGATAAATATGCAGCTACTTTCAGCAAGTTTGTTGTCAATCACACATCCAATCATAGTATATGTAACTGACAGATAAATAATTCCCATTTCCCAGGGAGGGATGATCCTGGGCAATGATCCTAGAAGGAGGCAAATCCAATCCATGTCTCAAACAAGTTGCAGAATTGTCCACAACTGAAGGATGTGTGTTTGACAATGTATGGGAAAAGGGAGGGATAATACAGAGAGCTTCTTAACAATATTATTTTCTCAATTAGTGACATATGATACAAGTGTTCAACTAGACAATCACATACAGCTAAAATGGAAGTGGACAGGTAAGCTCTGCCCGTCAAATCATGCTGCATACCTGACCTTTACACATGGAGGGCACAGATATGTATAGGGCTTTGTACTCATGTTCAGCTAAACACAATTACAAAGCTCCTGTGATTGGGAGCCCTGATAAGGCCAGACTCCTGATCATGGAGCTTTGTAACTATGTTCAACTGAACCCAGTGACAGAGTCCTATAAAGGTCTTTCTATCTGAGGTGTTCAGGGTGGGTTATACATGCATTACGTTGTTAACCCCATGCATTATTATAGTTTGGAACATATTGTTACCAGTATGGACCCCTGAATGGACTCAAAAGTGTTCTGATAATTCATGCCTATGATGGATCTTCTGACCTTAGCCAGTAGTGTGTCACAGACAAATTGGATTTAGTACCTTACAGACATTTCTACAAAAAGGGAGTTTTATTGAACACATAGAAATAAAAATATATGCCATACTTTCCTCAAGAAATAAGCACACACCAGGGAAAGGGGAAGCAGTTTGAGAGTGTAGTGAAAACACTCTGCAAAAGATAGTTTTACAGGGGACAAACATTACCTATCCTTTGGTCTCATAGCATACAGTGTAAAGACAAGAAGGACAAGCTAAGCAAGGTCCTTGGCCAGAGTCAAGACCACGAACAAGATAATGAGCTGTATTCTGGAAGTCTGAATGCAGCAATGCCTAAATTAGGAAGTCATTTCAGCAGGAGAGGAGCAAAGCTAAGACAGTGATTTCAGAAACAGGCTTGCAGAAAGAGGTAGCTTGAACTCTTGGTGCAGTTATACTCCACTCATTATAAATTAGTTTTGAATCTGGCTTCCTTTTAAAAAGAATTTCAGATGAGAAAACGAGTATAATATCAAGAAGTTCTCTAAAATGAACAGAATTCTTACAAACAAAGGATTCCATCTGAATATCCTGAGAGGTAACACCCAATACTTGGTTTAACAAAAGGTAGTAATGTCTCAGACATCATTTCAGAAATGTCAAGCTTATCATCCCAAAGGTGCCATTTCCTATGAAATAGTGTTTCTTGTCTGTAATGCATTGTCTACCAACTGCAGGACCACATGGTGGGAGAGACAGAACATTGCCTGGTAGTTATTCACTTGTGTCCCAATAGTTTGATCAGAAATCTCAATACACCTAGTGTGGCATTAGTGGAATCACATTCTTTCAGAAATGTCTACAAGACTTCTGCTAGGTGAGGCCTCTTGAGCTAACCCTTGATTTCCTAGGTCAGAGAGCCAGAAAGATCCTGTTTTAGAGCAAACAGAAGTGCTTGGCAGAGGTCTTGTACATATCCTAACAACATGAGAGACATCCATGTCATCCATCATAGTCTACATTTTTTTAATGTTTTTAGAAACATGTGCCTGCATTTCCTATGAAAGAGGATTAGATGCAAAGCACTCTTCATCTTTTCCCCAGAGGTATTGACAACCTCCCCTCATCATTTTTAATAAGTCTTATGATCTTATCCATGAGAAACTGGCTTAAACATGTATGGATCCTTAACCAACCAGGACATGAGTAAAGCAAACCTACAAACTAAGCAAATCAACTGCAGTTTTTAATGCAATACATTTATCACAGAACCCTAAAGAGAGAAGTTCAGAAATAGCTAATCATTTTTAAAGTAAAAATAGCAAACCAATTAACCATCATATGCTTTCCTACTGTCCCTATTTGGGAGGGACTGTCTTGATTAATCATTTGTTGTCCCACTGTTTCATCTACTTTTAAAATGTCCAAGTCTCTCCCTCTTCCTTCTACATTCCCCTTTTGTACTCAGCATATTTCAATTGTGCAAACTGAGTTCAGACTGCAAAAGTAGTTAGTGCTTAATTAACTCAATTAACTCAGCAGAAGAGTGTTACAGCCCTGCATACTCCTCCCAAGATTGCTATGGTTTATGGTTTAATTGGCAAATATGGCAAATATGATTTAATTGGCAACTACATTATCTTTTGTCACCTAAACACTAAGATCATTAACACAGTTTGCATTGCATTGCAATTCCTATTGTCCATCTGGCTGGAAGAGTGATTCACACCCACACCCATACCCACACCCACAGGATAGTTTTCAGATATAAAAATCCTCAATTTTGAATGATTCAGTGCAGTCTCTTGCCCTGCTGCCTAGATTCCTGAACAAGAACTGTCCTTAAGTGCCTACTTAAGCCACATTGCCACTTCTTCTCACTTCTCTCTGGACTGGTAATTATTGTGCAAACCCTAAAAATTCTCTATTCACAACTTTCCTCCCCTTGTCCTTCAATTAGTCCTTGTGTGAGTGCATGACTGCTCAGATCTTTTATGTACATTTGTGAATATCTCAATAAAGCATATTTCTAGTTTACGTTTTTGTATTCTTTGGCTGGTTCTTTCCTGTGTGACCCCGTAAGCATTGATGGAAAGATCTCATTAAGTTCCCCCCCTTGCAGGCCTTCTAATTTTCAGCTAATTAATTCTCCTTTTTCACATAGAGATACAGCATCGCGGGTGGGCCCGGAGTCACCCACATTTTGGGATAACAAGAGAGAGGAGAGGAGAGGATGGAGTCTTGCCCTTCCCAGTAGGATTGGGAAAAGGCAAACTACTACAGCCATTCCCAGCATATGTATTCTTCCTCATGAATAACTTTTGCCATCTTGACCATACTTTGATGTTGCTTGGCCACACAGGTTTCAGTTTTCATCTGTAAAATATTGGAGGGTATGTCTATCAGCTAACTAAACTTATCAGGATGCTAAGTCACTGAAGCGATGTGCTGAGAAAGTACATCCCTGAGCTTCACTGTCATAGCTTTCTGGCTGAACTTGCCTTTCCTGTGACTATAGAGGAGACTCCTTTTACAACCAAGAGTGTTCCTTAGGGTTGTGGGAAGCATAACAGGAAAAATGCAAGTCACCACACAGAACTGAGCCTTGACATCTTCCCTCTGCACAAGCAGTAATGAGAGGCTGCTATGTCCACCTTCCTTGCTTGTGGAAGATATGTGAAGGAAAATTCTCCTTAAGTAACCACTTCCCTTCTTTGCCAGCCAAGCTCTTCAACTGGCTACCAAGCAGCTCCTAGGCCAGTGCCAAACAGCTAAGGCAGACAGGGGAAACAGATATATACATGAAATGGGAAGTGCTCTGTGAAAGAAGGAGTATATAATGGGGTGTTTCATTCCTTGATTTTATTTATTGGGATAGTTTACAACTTTAACTGTAACACTCCCTTAGTATTAGAATAGTAGTAGGTAACTTGAGGTTATGCCCTAAAAAACACGTGATATCTAACTTGAAGCTCTTTTAAGTGATTACTTGTTCTTTCCTCCTCTAACCTGCTTGAAACTTTACAATTTCCTAGAGAATCCTTTTCTTTTTTCTTTTCATTTCTTGTTTGTTTGTTCATTTGTTTTTCAACTAGTAACTTTTATACTCCCAGATGCTCTTGATGACTAGGGACTCTCATTCTCAGTGCTTCCCTTCTGTAAAACACTTTCAAGAATGTCTTCTGAATGCTTAATTAATAATATGCTGTGAATGTTATATATAGTTTAATGTTTCAATATTTCATCCAAGCTCATCTGCTTGAATTATGCACTCCCAATTTTTATTTTTTCCTGGATGAGACAAGTGGAGTGTTTTTGCCTGTAGAACTATGGAGAGGTCATCTGTATCAGCCAACCAACAAACTGATGTATATAGCAGTAGAAGACTATAAAAACACAGAGTAGGTATATACTCTAGATCAGAAATGGGAAACCTGTCGTCCTCAAGATATTACTGAGCTTCAGTTCTCATTAATGCAAAATGGTCAGAGCTGGATTGCCACAACTTCTGAAGGAGATCAGCTTCCAAATGTTTCCTACGTATTGTGTGTAGATTCCAGTGTTTTACTTCTGGATTCCATCGCTTGACCCTATGAGGAATGGCTCAGTCTGAATACTTCAATTGTGTCTTGCAGGAACCAGCAGCTGAAGCTTGATTCAGCACCCTTACAAATGTTGTGGTTGTAGTATGGAGCACCTCCTTTGATAACCTTCTGTTCAAAGAATTCATTCCCTTTTACCTGTCTGTTTGATAAATGCCACTTGATTTCTCCATTGTCTCCTTCTAAGCAGAAAATTGGCACTTTTTCCCCATCTGTGTGGAAGGTATGCCTTGGAAATTGACAGTGCTTACATATCAGTGCTCAAATGTGACAGTGCTCAAGTTTATTTCAGCATGTCTTCTTTTTTGGGCTATTAAATAGCCACACAAATTGGTCCACCCCTGTGCTCACAACTTTGCTAGAATGTGCAGGACTTTGAAAAGTGTGAAGATAAGTCATTTATAATAACTGGCAATTTAACAGAAGCACAGTCCATTGTTGAAAGGTAAAACTGTCCTCAGTGTTTTCTCTCATTCAAAAATAGTCTCAAAAATAATGTTAGACTTAAGCTGTCCACACCACCAATTCGAATGCATAATAGCCAGTTAAATTCATTCCATGCCATTTAATCAACCAGAGCGTAACAGGATCCTACCTTACCTATTCAAAAGTGAGTCCCCAAGATGGTGACTCTGTAGCAACTTTTTGGGGAATAAGCATAACCTGGGATATAAAACTTCATTGATTTCATTCTTGCATGCAAGAATAAAAATTTCAAACATTTTCTTCCTCCTGGGAAAGCTTGAAAGTGGGTTTTGTCCATATTTTTTATTGTTTTTCCACATTTTGAAACTTTTATATGAATTTGTTTGTACATAGATTTTTGTGATTTTGACAAAATGGAGTGTATTTAAAAAAACCTTTTTCACCATCAAAGCATTGGTGTTGCACAGATCCCCAATTTTTATGTACAAACAATTGTGCAAAAACTCTTACAGTAACTGACAGTTTTCACAATGTGATGTCTCAATGTGTCAAGCCACTGTATTCCACCAAGTTCAGGAAATCTATTATTATTCCTTGCATCACTTGCTCTTTTGAATTCAACAGGTACAGCATTATATAGTTACATACATATTGTGGTTTTAACCATAACCATATTCCAAACATCATGTGATGGTGCAGAGTTTCTTTCTTCTTTCCAGTTTTCTCTATTGCAATAGCAATTTAAAACATCTGCTCCACAAGAAATTGCAAACAAGTCACAGGGATTTTCACTCCCTATACTTACAAGTATGCACTATTTTAAAATAACACATCACTCTTGCTGCTTTTTTTTCTTCTAAGAAACTTAACATATACACTTCACTTAGAAGGTTCCTGCTAAGAAAATAGGCAGGCCTTCAATCAGGATTCTTTACAGAACATTTCCCGCTGATAAATAAATTACTGGAAAAGGGAAAAACAATTAAACTCCCCACTGTGTACAAGATTTGCTTATTGTACTTTCATGACATTTCCCACTCCCCTGCACCCTCCAAAAATGTACAGAAAAGTTGACAATACCACAAACTATTTCACCCTAATGTTATATAGCTGTTAAGAGAGCTCAGATAATTTGGAAGGTTCATTGCTTTCTACTGTGCGCACACATTGCTTTGTTTGTCCCACTATTGGACTCAGGTCAAATAGGTTAGACAGGTTGAAAAACAATATGGACAAATCTCCAAAAACGGTGTATTCAACTGCTTCAGGTAGTCTTTGTCTCAAACTGCCTTTAACGCTTCATAAAAAAATGTTTGTCACCAGGCCACATTGCTACATCACTGAAACAAGAGATTTTTACTCTCTCTCTCTCCCTCTCTTATAAACATATAAACATACACTGCTCTTCTTTGCTTGGCAAAGAAAACCAAGCAAAATTAAAGAGGATACAAAATCAACAGTTTGTTATCTTCTTTAGATTCTGAGTGAAGCAGCATTCATTAAAAATTTGGCATTGTGCTCAGCTTCTGAAAATATGCCATCTCAGGAAGGGGAACAATGAAATACAAAGGCAAGGAAAAGCAATAGTCAGTTGCCAAGCAGGGATGAAGTTACATTCCTCTGCCAACTGCAAGGGTCTCATCTGCAAAGGAAAAAAGAAAGCAAGAGGAAAATATCTTTCAAAATCCTGGAAAAGGGATATTGATTTTTCTTGTTATGATATGCCTTACAGCTTTGGACCAGTTCATACTTGTATACTAGTGGGTTCCAGACAGCTAGGATCATATTGCACTCACATGAAGCTAATAAATCTTCAGATTGAGGTTGAGAGGAACAATAAGAATGGAGTCTTCTCTGATATGGCATCCTTTACACTGGGCCAGGTTCCCCAGCTATATACAGTAAGCATTTCCATAGACAAGATTAATACCGCATTCCAATACATATCTACTCAGTCTTGAATTGCAGTCTTAGGCTATTTCCACATTACACCATTATAGTGCTATTATTCCAAATTCAACATCCTGTGGAATTCTGGGGTTGTAGTTTACTGAGGCCAAAAAGCTCTGTAGTTGAGAATTCTAAATGCCCCTTCCTAAACTGCAAATCTCAGGTTTCCATAGGATGTTGTAAGTGGAATGATAGCACTATAACAGCCTAGTACAGAAATGATTCTCAGGTATCAAATGCTATTTCCATATTTCAGTGAGCAGTAGTCAATCCCTTTTTGAGTCTATTATTTGTTTAATCTGTGGTGGTATGATGATTTTGATTGACTGTTTTTGTGTTATGAGTTGTCTTAGAGACCATAACAGGATCCTGAAGGGTGTTTATTTAAAAAGTTTTCTGTGCAAAATTGGGAGGAGCAGGGTCACATACAAAACAAAAACAAAAACAAAAAAACAAGCACAAGCACAAATTTTTGAACAAGCAATTTGTGTTCACAAAAAAGACCCCAAATGTGAAAATCATGCCATCCCCATGCACAAAAGTCTCCTAATCTATTCAGCAAGAAGAAAGGCAACATGGTTTAGAGGACTGAGTTCTTGGGTAGGAATATGGGAAACCAGGGTACAAATCTCATTCAGCCACGGAAACCCACTGGATGAGTCACACTCTTTCATCCTAAGAGAAAGCCAAGCAAATCGCCTCCGAACAAATCTTGCCAAGAAGACTTTGCAACAGGGGCTCCAGAAGTTAGAAGTGACTTGAAGACACAGAAGAAACAGGGGAGAGAGCATCAGATCTTCCTTGATAAGAACATGCCTATTGCAGGTTTTCTACCTTCAAGAAACGTTGAATGCATGTTCCATTTAATTCCACCCTCTGTATAACAAGAGTCTGTCTTTAAACACTTCCAATAAATGCACAGCTTGAGATGGGGCTTATGAGAATACCAGCCCTGGGCATGGGCATGTGTACTGTATTTCAACCAGCTATCAATCATGATCCTCTCCATCAAGAAATCCTGAGAATTTCCTAGGATCCTAATTTTGAAATTGCCCTCAAGTGAAATGCAAATTAAGCATGTTGCTTAAAAAAAAAAATCAACACAAAGATAACTTCAAGCCAAAGGGGACTAAGGTGTTTGGCAGATTGTGATAGTGGCATACACAGGGCTATCAAAACAGCAGGTGAAACATCCTGTACATTAAAGCTCAGTAAAGCATTCTGAAGCGGTTTATGAAATATTAGTGTCCAATGTATTATCATGCAGATAATCCCAGTCCTCATAATTGGTGTGTGTCTAAGGACAGTATGCAAATAGAAATCAGAACAGCAGCATGACTACCAGCAAGTGAAGTACTTCATCAAACTGCTCCAAACAGAGGGTTGTTATACTCTGTTTCCCACCCTGAAGGGGCATGAGTTAATTGCTTTCTGGCAGAGTCAAAAAAGGGGGTCTGGAATGGACTGATTGTTGACAAAATATTGATGGGAGTTCTGGCAGCTTTTCAATGTCTCGGCTGGGTAAAATGAATGGGGAAGGTTTGGGTAGGAAATGCACACAGTAGGGGTGCTTGCCTGATGTCTTTAGGCTTGACTATTGTTTTCTGGGCAACTGAGAGGATTAGTTTAGAGCCATTGAGTCAGGTTTTCCCAGACAATTCAAAGCAAACTTATGACCTGCCCATGCTGAGGTCACGTTTGACCTACTTTTGCACATCTTCTCAGCCAGCATCTCTTATCCACATGGCCTTTCAGCCATAAGTGTATATAACTTAATTTAGTGCCAATTAATATTTGCCAATTAGACCATATCAAAGTGTGGGGGTCTACAGCTGCTAACTAGTAAGTCTGAGCAGGGGAGTATCTTCTACATGTGGAAGTTCTCCATATAATCAGAAACTTTAAAAAAAAAAAACAGGGTCACAAAAGGGATGCTGTCCTGTTCAGACTCCTTGTACTCTGTGCAAGGAGAGCAATGGAACTAGAAAAAGAATGGGACAGGGTTCACTTGCTCTCCTCCAGCTATGTTGATTCAACATACTTATGTAATGAGTGAACAGAACTTACTGGATCAGAGTCGTTTCTTAACAATTGCACAACAAGATCTGCACTTATATAGTGAACATACCTCGTGATAACAGACAGATTAGGCTTAGAATCCTTATCAACATCATGGTCAAATATTAAGTGCTGCCTAGTAGCAATAGGAGGGTTATTCTGTATCCAATAGGCCCTGCTAGATAGCTTTTGCTTGAGCCTGACAATTTACAAACACAGAGGCAGAGTGAAGAAACCTTTCAGTTAGCAATTGCTCTCATATCTATTAGGATGAAAGATGTATCACACTAGCAGAGTTCAGTTTCAAGCTTAGCAATCCATCTTCCAGTTGCCTCAGCCATGAGGGGGTGTACCCCAGCCCAGAGTACCAGCTATTCAGCTTTGGAAATTTGCATTGTTTCCGTTGGGATGATCCCAGCAGAGGTGGTTGTTTAGGAGCACAATTCTGCCATGTTGGGGGATGCTGGAATCCACCAGCTAAAAGACTATGTTACAGACCACTTGCTGCATCAATTTGCCACCAGTGAAGCTTATCTTATAGCAGTCATGTGTGTCAAATGAAGTCTGTGGAAGGCTTGCAATTGTAGCCAGCTTCAACTCAGCAGCAACTTGGGACCAATGTGTGTTGCTTTGCTATTTGCAACAGTTGAGGATGTTGGATCGATGGAACGTATTCTATCAATCCTCATTCACTGGCACAGGCAAAGGAAGTACCATCTTCAGTGTAATCATCACAGTCTGAGAGAATTTCTCTGCACAACCTACAACCTTTCTCCCTAAAGAAACCTCTGAAATAGTTTCCTCAAATCCCTAAGAACAACAGAAGGGAACAGAACAAGAGGCTTAGCTCTCATCCCAGTGTGTGGACCAGCTGAATAACCTCCGCCAGCCACTTCTGATATATCTGACATACATGTTCTGTCCGCAGTAGTTCTACCACATTCAAGGAATGATTACACAGCTTCACTAAAGAAAATAAGAATGCTTCAAACTATAAGATAGATATGTCCCACAAGCTGAAAGAGAACTGATACAATAGAGTGGCCAGGACAAGATGCTACAAACCAGGGATTTTGGATCAACTCTCACCTCAGCTACCAACTCACTAGGTGACCTTAGGTCACCCTGTCTCTTTTCTGAAACTATCCACGTGGATCTATTTTAGTGGAGACCAATAAGTGTACTTCTCCAGTTTCAAAGTAGTAGTATATAGGTGTATGCGTGGCATATGGATTCAGGAACTGGAATGTTTTTGAAAAAGAAAGATAACTTCATGTAGCCTCTAACCCCCACAATCATTTTAAGCTTATGAAGGAAGATGGGATAGTCATTTGTCTAATAGTCAAGTAATTACATGGACAAAAGAAAAGAATTATTATGCAAGCAGTCATTTACATATTCCACTTCTCTCATACCATTTCCTCATGGTGTCACAGTCCCACTATGGGGATGTGATGACAGTGGTCTGAAGATCATGCTTTTGCACAATGTCATTGAAGTCCTGTTACCATCCTGTCCCCATGCATCATGATCGCAGGATATTCACTGAATGGATCAAATCCATTAAGCGCCTACGATCACACAATGCTGCTCTACTTACCTGTCATGTGGAAGAGCAAGGAGCATGATGGAGGTAGTTCCTTTCACATTATGGGAAAAAACCCTGGCTGTGCCGCACAAGGCAGACACGTGTCCCTTGCACTCCCTTCTGTAGGGAGCTAGACAGGTGCAGAGGGGAGCTTTTCTGTTGCGCTTTCTTCCCAGCCAAGGCACTGCTGGGATTGCAACAGGACAACACAGGAGAGCATTGTTGTGTAGAAATGCTGCCAGTTCTTAAAGTTTAAAGTGGATACTTTGGAGCCTTTGAATATTTAACTTTCAGAAACAAGAGCCATGTAGAAATTACAGTTTTTACATTTAAAGAATAGGAGAAGAGAGGTAAAAATGTTGCATATATTTATATACTTTAAAATAATTTCTTTTATCTTTTGAATAGCCATTTCCACCAGTTGATTTAATTGCAAACCAACATGGTATTTTAGATCATTTACATGGAGATAACTTCATTGTCTCCAAAACTACAAGCTTTGTGGAGTTGTCTTTCTTAATAAAAGTATTTAGGGCAGACAATTTAATTAGCTGAAAAGAAGGCAAAATAAGTTTACCTTCAATAGACATCCAGATATACACCTAGTAATAGACACAGGGTTGGAAACAGTACCATGCATCTGAGGGACTGCAATCAAGTATAGTAAGAAATGAGGAGGTTTTATTAAAAAAAAGAAGAAGAAAAGAAAACCCTTAAAGTTAAGACATTATAAAGAGTTAAATCAATCATACAAGTTACATTTCTAAAATGCACCCTAATGACTCTAATAGCAAGAGTTGTCTATTCCTGACCTATGCAAATTGCAACTCACCAAACAAATGAAGCCCACCAGCTAGTTCTTGCAAGCCTGCCTATTCACATGGCATCTTTTGCTTTTTTAGTCCAAGATAATCAAAAGCAAAAGACTACTTAAAAGAAAAAATGGAAGACCTTTCTTCACATCAGGAGTACAATATGATGGTTGTCCAACAGAGTAACTAAGAGGCTGGGCAACAAATAAGGAAGTCACAGATAGGGAAGGGGGAAAGAGCTTTGTTTCCAAATTGTCTCTCTCCCATTCTGGTTTTCAATCTTATGCTGCTTCTGGATCATGCTACTTTTTTATTTAAATTTAAAAATCCATATGAAAATTCATAAGCACTTTTCTGGGCATTCCTCTTAATATGAACACTTTTGTACACAATTTTATGTGCACTGTACAAGCACCTTTCCTTAATGTGGCATATTTGGCACATAATTTTTAAAAAAGCACACACTGTTTTTGTGCACTCCTCCCTCCCCTATGTATGCAATTTTGTTTGCATTTTGTATTTGGGAACTGGATCACAAAATTCCAAAATTTCAGGATGAAAAATGTGAATTAAATAGGTGCTCATTAAAATGCAAACAGAATTAATGTCACTTTCCAGGGTATCTTTTTACCTTACATATCATCCAAAAATTAAAAAAAAATACAAGGAAAATATTACCCACAGTAAGGCCAATTCTGTCATTAGGCAGAGCGAGGTGACAGTCTGAGAGGCAACAGTAGCAGCCCCCAGGTATTTCTAAAGAGCATCACAGTCACTTCTGGTTTTAGGAGGTCAGAACTGTATATGCCACAAAATCTGACTTGCAGCCCCTTTACAGTTACTCTTAAGTTCTCTGATGTAGGGGACTGGGCTGACTGCTCCCCCCCCGCATGTGTCAAGGACTGGCACCTTAGTTATGCCCATTACTACAACTGTTTCTTTCTGTCCTGGACACTTGCCACAGCCAATACCGCATGGACCTAAACTAGTCCATGGACCAGCACATTGAGCACCAATATTCTATGAGGGCTGCCTTCAGATGTAATATAGGGTATTGTCCTTTCTCTGGCATAGTATATCTCTCCACACAGAATATGGTCACTATCTTGTCCTTTGTCTCAAGCAGATAAATGTCTTGGGTGGTCCCTGATATCTGTATGAAAGTAACTGCTGGCCTCAACCATTGGACAGTGTTCATATGAAGAAGTATAAAAATTGAGATAGCTGTGAAGCTTTGAAGCTTGGAAAAGAGGATGCTGCTGTTATGCTGTGGCTATGTGTGGAGCTTCTGGTCCACCATATGAAGACTCTCCAGTTGTGATCTCAGAGGTCCTAATGGGTTCCTGAAGCTCTTGAATTCTACTTCTGCAACTTTTAACAGAAAATATACACCTCATAGTAAGTAGTGAATATTTTAACATTACCTGCATGAGTAATGTCACATTCATCTTATTCACACTAGGGCTCACCTCTTAGCATCAACCTGCAACTTAGAAAGGTCTGTATTTTTTTCCCTGTATATTGAAGAGAGACAGAAAAAATAGCTTAAGTGTGCATAATGTCCAAGTTTCAACTCCTACCATCTCCACTTCAAAAAGAATCTGAGGGAAAGACCTAAAAGTCTTCTGCAGTCTGAGCTAGAAGGTCAAGTATGCCACATCAGTCTAGAGCAACTTTCTAAGTCTGTTTCTTTGTGATGTTTTCACATATTTTGGGGAGCAGTTGCTCATTTATGTACCACATGAGTTGCATACAAGGCTTCAGGTTCAAACCTTATTATCTCTAATTACTGGATCTCAGGCATCAGGGCTAGGAAAGGCTTAAAGGGGCAAGCAACAAACAATGCTGGATTTGAGGGACCAGATGGTTGATTCATTGTGATAAGGTAGCTTCACATATGGCTCTTTATCTTGCAAAAAAGGAGGAAATAAAACAAAAGTGCATGCGTTGAAACTGATTGTTCCTTTATGAGCTTTACATCAAGTTGAAGATCAGTAACTGAGTTATGTGTGATGGCCAGCAGTTAGGAGGTATTGTTTGCAGCCCTTGGCTTTGATTTTATCAATACACACAGGCGAGCAACCTGGTACCCTGGGCAGAATGACCAATATGCACTGGGATGGAAAGAATCTTTGAAAATATTTGAAAAATGGTGAAAAAGTGTGTGTCTTGAATGTTGGAAACCTTGACAAGGAGAATCCTGTACTGATGATAAACTTCACAGTTTAGGACTTATTCTGTGCAAAATTTGCACACTTTCTATGATGAAAACTGCATTTTATGTGGAGAAAATAATATTGCTGTGCAAAAAAAAAATGTTTCCTGCACAGAAAAGGCTTGTTTCTACACACACAGGCCCATGTGAAATTTGAGCAGAATAAATTCCTAGCTGTAACATTTTTGCACAGAAAATATTTCTGCAAAGAATGCTATATAGTGGGCCCTCCCTTTGTATGCACTAGGGCTTGGTTCTAGAACACATGTACACACACATACACCATGGATACCAACATTTATGGGTGCTCAAATCCCATTATGTGCAGTGGTATAGTAAAATGTAAGAGGTAGTAAAATGTCCCTTATATTAAATGGCAAAATCAAAGTTTGCTTTTTGGATTTTATTTTATTTTGGATACAGAATCCAAGGGCTGACTGTACAGAAAATAATGTTTCCTATGTTAAAAAAAACAAACAAATAAAACTTGCAACCTGCATGGCAGGCAATTGCACTCGATGGCCATTGTGGTCTCTTCCAACTGTGATCTCTATGATTCTACGATAATAACTTTGGCACAGAATAAATCCCAAGCTGCAAAATTGTTCCCCTCAAGAAGGAAACCAGCAAAGAATTGTATCCCTAATAGGCAAGATCTATGGAAGAATATGAGGTTTCCCGCCCTGCTATAATCAGTGTCTCTGACAGTGAAATGATTTTAGGTCTATTTGTGGCCCTACCACATTTTTGTTTTAATTTATTTTAGTTTATTATTAGGCTATAGCAAGCAAGGCCACTGACATTGCAAATCTTCATACAAGACAAATTGGGGGCAAGTTTGTTGCATGCTGGGCTAAAATGAGAAACTGAAGAAAGTTATAATGGAGAAAAACTTCCTTCCGCACAAAATTAATATGTGTGTGTGTCTACACACACACACGCACACACATACATATACAATCCCTTAGAACTTTGCATGTATTATCTAACTGATCTTGTTAGTGGAAAGAGTTCCTCTACATATGCACTTACCTACTGAAGCAAATGGGACTCTCCACAGGAAATGGAATATTTAGCAGGATGAGAGGGACTGGCACAATGTCCTTCCTCTGATGCAAACCAGTGAAATAAATAAACATAGGTGTCATCTAACATGTCTATATAGACAACAGCTTTCTGCCTTAACCACCTTCTATTTGTCTCCTGCCACCTCACTGAAAGAGTAAAGAGTGACAGTTGGGGCCTTCTTGGCAGTCCATTGAGGTCAATGAAGACCAATTTGTTAAAACAACTTTTTGATCCAAAATGGGGTCACCATAACATGACAGTCAGTAGGAAACAACTTCTAAGTCCCCTGAGTAGCAGCAGAAACTGGACAGAGAAACATTTATCTAGGATTTGTGTTGCAGGTCAGTAACTTCCTTTGCTCAATAAAGTTGAGGCTCATACTTCCATCCATCAGTTGTCTGATATCCACGAACTGTCTCCCTCTAGTATAAAAATGACACCAGAAAATAAGATTTTTGAATCAGGCTGCTGAGAATGAAGGTTTGGTGAATAGGTATGGATCTGTGGAAAATATCCCTACAGATGTTGTCGGTCTACATTTTCCCTCATCATCATTATTCGGTATGTTGACTAAGGCTGATGGGAGGTGTAGATCAAAAAATCATTTGGAGGTCTCCATGTTCCCCCAGACAATGTCTCATATCTTCCTTACAGAAAATGGAGGCAAAGTATGTTTTTACCTCTTTCTATTATTGAATGGTGGTCTATAACTAGCCTATAGCAAGAACAGTGTTGTCCTCTCCTGTTATTCATGGCCTTGCTAAGTGGTGCCTATGGTTTAACGTGTCTGATTGACATTCATTCTCTGTGTGCTTGTAATAGGATGCCACCTCTGAATAGTAAAGTACCAGGAAAAACTGTAGTAAACACATTCTGGAGGCAGTTCTGCATATGAACTCTGAATATCAGCTTGACCTCTACACTTGTTTTCATGGGTAGGAGGGTTAATGCAGCACACATTGTAATGCGCTATCTGCCTTAAACAATGAAATGGTGGATGAAATCTTGTGTCCCCATTTAAGAAATAATGTTATTGGCATTCAGAACACTAGCTTGACACCCACACACAAGTCTTTGGAAGAAGAAAGGAAAGATACACTGTTGCATAATACTTGACCATTAGAAACTGACAGTAAAGCAAGATATGGTCATTTTCATTTTATTTCTTCCTCGAATGTTCAAATATCCCACACCTGTTTTCCTAGGAGGGAAACAGAAATGCAAAATATATTGTAATGATATATCTGAGGCTGGGCCTCTCAAATGCTGGGCTTTACTAGAATGGAATCAACTAAAACCACGAAACATTTAATGTGTGCAGCACAGCAGGTGTAAAGGCATCCATCCACCCCACAGACAGACAGACCATGGCACCGCACTGACACCGACAGGAATGCCTTCTGACGCCTTCACATTTGGCAGTTTGCAGAGGTGTGCAGCCCAGGAGGTGCTATGGGAAGAAGTATGAATTATTTACCATCTCATGCTCTTTAACAAGCTTAATTGGTGTTATTCTGCACAGATGTAGGCCCAAAATAAACACACTGAAAGCTGAATCCAGCACTCTGGCTTCACGGACAGGAATGTGGAGAAGCAATGAGCGAAAAGGATCCTACAGTGTAAATCAAAGGAAGAGAAACGGCAGAATTCTCTGCCATGGCATGAGTTAAGTTTGGGAGAAATGTTAGTGTATGTTTTGCACTGCTGTACTGTTATGAACAGTAAAATGAAGTGTATACTCCTGATGAACAAAAATAGGTGGACGTACATACTCTCATGTCGGTAATTAAAACTAAGAGAAATCAAATATGTACTACAATATAAAGAGGCAAATCTCAGTGCGGTTAAAGATTTGACAGCGACTATTTCCATACAACAATGATAACCATCAGTCAGGCATTGCTCTTCCCTAGAATGTCAGAAACATAAAGATTTTATAAAATTGAAACATTTTGGTTTGTTAAAAGGCTGCCTGAACCAACTGATTTTTATGGAAGTCCCAAACATCCTTGACCACTGAAACTCCAGGAATTATAGTGTTTGCACTGTCAGTGTAATATTACAATAAACCTTGTGATCTTTCCAGAGAAGAGTCTATTCTATTGGCACTGAAAATGAGGAGAATGCTCAGTTAGGGGGGGTCATTTATAAAACTGAATGTTTTGGAATGCAGTTCTGTTTATATGGTGAAACTGGAAAGACATTTTATAAGGACTATCTGTCTGATATTCAGCATACAACATTAGTTAGTGAATTCTGAAGGCACAAGTACATCATTGCAATTCAGGCCCTTAATGCATAAAGTCATCATCTCACTAAAGCCACACATTGTTCTCAGTCCAGGACCCATGCTACCGCATGACATCATCCCTAACCAGTAGCTTCCCCATCTCAATGCATTGCGAATCAGCCCTTTTTCATTACCAGAAAAAAATCCAGTAACGGCTCCCTTTCCAGCCACAATCCTGCCAGCTGGGTGAGTGTGGTTTCCCAATAGGACTTGATAGTATTTCCTGTCATCGCCAATGCAGGAGTGGGTGGGGTGTGGTAAGCCCAGGTTGTCCCTCCCTCAGCTACTCCCATAGTGTGGCAAGTTCGATATCTATCACCTCTCCATGTTTATTTTAACTTTTGCCTTCGAGTTATTTTTTAAATATATATTTTTGGCATAATAGCACAGAAACATAATAGCGTACAGGTGTGTCATGATGTTACAACATTGCTGCACTAGTACAACTTACAAAAAAAATCCTGACCAATCACGATCTGTTGGGGGGGCGGGGAAAAGGACTTGCCAATGACACTGCAATACAGAGGGAACACTGGTGGCAATAGTGCTACTCATCCACTTAAGGTAAAAAAAAATACAGTAGACAGCGTTCATAACCCGACACCATCACAGAAATGGCAAAAATGGAATTGAAATGGAACAATGTGCTATTGAGGCATGGTGCAGTAAGAGCCTCATTGTTTTGGATGTTGCAGAAGTCAGAATTATGCACCAAGCATTCAACAGCTAACCCCCTCCACCACATTTTTCTGGAACCCTATTGGTCACCACTTTTCCACCAGGTGTGAGGCTCTGCCTAAACCTCCACTGCCACCCAATCTAAAACCTTCACAAATCTCACGGTTACCATCAAGTAAATGCTTTCCCTTGTCCCCACTACTTCCACCAATGTAAGGACCTCCTTCTGTTCTTTTGCTGTGGCCACCAACTCTGGGGACCTCCTAGATGTCCTCAAGGTATCTGTGTGAGATATTATGCAACTTATATCTCCCAACCAGACACCACTCCTCTTTATTTACTGCTGCCACCACAGACACAAGCTTTATAATATGTAATGTTTCCAGAGCCAAAAAGTGTATAAATACAAAAGCAATACTTAAGAGAAATTAACCATAACAGAAAAGATTATTTAATACATTTAAAACATAGCTAACACTTTCTCACACACTCCACTCCTATCTAATTTAGACTCTTAACAGCACTCATTAATTAATAAAGCTGACTGACTGACTGACTTTCTTATCCCTAAGCTTCCATTCACTCACTCACTTTGTATTTCTAACTACCCTATAAACACTAAGGCCATTTCTGCACTACATTGTTATAGTGCTACTATTCCACTTTCACCATCCTGTGGAATTCTGTAGTTTACTAAGGGCCAAGAGCTCTCTGGCTGAGAATTCTAAATGCCCTTCTCTACAAATCCTGCAAATCCCAGGATTCCACTGGATGATGTAAGTGTAAAAATAGCACTATAACAATGCAGTGCAGAAATGGCCTAAATCAACCTATAATTCCAACTATCTTTCACAGTTGTATCTGAATCCCCTCAAACTTCACTAGTCATTAGTTATCTTCAACGCTCACCCTCAGCATTCAATTTCCTCATGTCTCCTGACAGTGCCTTTACCTTATTCCCACTAACACACACACATATGTATGTAAGTATGTATGTATGTATATTAAACAACATTTTACAACAGAAGTCCATGACAGCATCACCACCACCACCCTGCAACATGGACATTTCTTGACTGGTAAAGACTAGGTATGTCCAGCTATTTTTTTTTTCCTATATTTCTGCCAGGGGTCTCCTCAGGATCATGTTGTTGCTATGGGTCCATCTATAGAAAAATAGTTGGATGCTTCCCTTCTGCTGACCTTGCTGTTCAGAAGCCAGGAAATGACTGTGTTGGGAGTGATGCAACAAAAAAAGATGCATTTTCAGAGGTTTTCGTGGGAGGTGTATCACAGCTATCTATTTGTGATGTGTTTTCTATTCCATTATTTCAGCCAATACATGCTAAGACAGTAGTTTCCTCTATGGGTCCCCTATACTGTTGAAGTAAAACTCCCAAAATGTCTGCCCATTGGCCAGGCTATTTGGAGCTTCTGAGAGTAAGAGCCTCACAAATTCTGGGGAGCCAAATTTGGAAAGCACTGTAATAGACTGTGGTATCATGAAGTGAAGGGAAAGCATACTGGGAAAGCAGTTGCAGCAATGATTTCAGGTGGCAACTAAGGCCCTTTCCACACCAGGCAATTAGAACGGGGCAGTGTGTCCTCTCATGGAGGTCATCTGCACCTTAGAGCAAACTAGGAGAGGACTACTTACCGAAGATCCGCACCTCAGTCCACTCCAAAACGACCCCAAGTGGTCCTCCAGAGTGTTTTCTAAAGACCACAGAAAACAGGTCTTTATTTTCCTGGAACACACCATTGTGTTCCTGCTCCCTTGTGCAGATTTACAGACTTGCACCAATGCGAGCCTGCGATCTGCAGAGGGTGGGCTTTAGGTGTGGCGAGCTTCAGCAGTTGGTCAGGACCCATGACCAACTGGAAGCTGCCATTTTGGAAGCCGGAAGCCACCATTTTGGAAGCCAGAAGCTACCATTTTGGAAGCCGGAGTAGTGCAGATCTACAGACCTCACACTGCTCCGATTCGCCTTGGACCAAGGAGGAGCCCTGCAGAAGGGCTTCAGGGACGGTCCACGTTGCTTCGGACCTCAGAAGAAGCAGTAGGTAATGGCACGAAGCGATTCCCTCACCTCGTGCGGAAAGGACCTAAATGAAGTTTCCAAATGAGAAGGTGAAGGAAAGATATATTTTTTTAACTGATCAGTAGAAACCTAATATTAATGTGAAGAACTGAAACAGGCGATTATGTTTATTAATAGAATTTGATCGGCCATTTAATGCAGGTGCTGATTATTAATTGTTTTCTGTTCCCATCTTTTTTTATTTGAGCTGGCATGTCATGCAAAAACATTTCACATTTTATAACATCTTTATGTTCATTAAATTCTAAAAACTTATAAACTGGATGTGTCATTTATGGTAATTGTTTGATCATTTGAGAGTGTTGTAACCAGTCACATCACCCTGCCTAGGCAGAGAAGTACCATTTCTATTTATATAGATCTGCATTAAGCTGCAATAGGATCAGTCCTGTTAACAAAGTGACTCTGTCTTCTGAATGAACACGCTTACAAATGCTGCCCAATTACAATCCTATTGAACAACACAGAAATTCCTTCCAATTCAACTGAAATAGGCTACCAATTTATTAGAGCCATCTTTACAACAAACAGAAGAACTGCAGTTACTGTTATTACCTTTCTTGAGATGGGAAACTGAGGAAAGGTGAGAATAAACTTGGAGCAGGAGACCCAGTTGTTTGTCTGTGCAGGACATGTATGCAGGATATGGACTACTAAAAAAAAAAAAACCTGTGCAAGACACCTGAATAGTCTCTATACCAGAGGATTAACAAAAAGTAGATTGGGATCTATTGGTAAGAGTGTTTTAGAGTAGAGCACCTACAGTTTTTCACAATCAGTCATATTGTCTCATGATATGGCCAAAGTAAAATGATATCAGTTTAGCCATGTTGACTTCTAGGGAAAATTCAGGCTTGATTTGCTTTAGGAAACATTTATTTCTCTTTTTGGCAGTAGAGAGCATCCACATAACTCCCCTTCAGCACTACATTTCAGATGAATTGATTCTCTTTCTGACAGCATTCTTCACTGTCCATCTTTCACAATCAGTACATAGAAACGGGTAATATGATGGCCAGCCAAAATAGCCACTAGAAATTGCCCCAAATGGTTATTTTTCTAAGCTCTGTTACATTCTTACTCACAAGACTAAGACCATTTCCACGCCTTACCCTTTTCCGTCAGGGTCTCGGTATCATCCCAGCAGCACCTTTGCAGGAAGAGGAGCATGTTCCCAGTGCTCCCCTCTGCAGCCGGCTGGCTGCCTGCAAATGGAAGCATGAGTGATGTGTGCCTCCCTTCCACAGTGCAGCCAGCATCTTTCCCATACTGCACTGGAAGAGGAAGTGCCTAGATCAGGCTTCCACCGCTTCCATGTGGTTGCCGGTGATGGGAGTGTTGAACGATCATAGGCCATTAATGGATTTTTACATTAATAGAATACCCCTTATCACAGTGGGTGGGGACATGTTGCCAGTGGGACCACGATGACCTCGCATAAAAGCACAGCTCACGGGCCACTGGCAACATGTCTCTATTGTGGGACAGCAATGCTGTGCAGAAATGGTCAAAGTTTTCTACGCTGTGTATCACCTTTTGTCTCCAATAAAACTATGAAATATGTTTATTCATTGTATGTTTTGAAAATCAACCATCCGTGGTTGCCTTAATTTTGAAGTTTCAGGGACTTGCAAGAGTTTCTCAGAATCAGTTCAGAATATTCATATTGCAACTCATTATTGGTAGCATATTTCTGGTTGTAAATCTGTGGAAACCAACTGATCAGTACTTTCACATGTAAATTGACACTAGCAGCGCTGATGTTTACTCAATTGCCAAGTGATGGATATTGTACGTTGCAATTGTCGAATACTAGGAGGAAATGAATGTTCTCCATACAGCATAATTTATTTTTGTCTAACTCCAGAAACATTGAGTCTCCTTAAAAGGTTTTGACAATAGAAGCTGAGAAAGAAAGAACTTTACTGGATGACATATTGTAGTGAAACGGAGGAAAGGAGGAAAACAATCTGGAGCAGTAGGGACAGAATAGAAAGCTGAAATGTAATAGCTGATCTGATGCAATTAAGTTTCCCTGAAAGGTAGTAGAAATGAGGAGAGAAGCTTACGATAGAGGAATGAAAATCAGAGACTGAGTTTGGAACAAAAAGTACACCAGTAAGTTGTACGTTGAGATGATGAAATCTTTAAATGGAACAACTACAACAGCAACAGCAGTGTTATTCTTTACCTTCCTCTGCCTGTGGATCAAGGCAGGTTACAACAACCTGCCAGAAAAGACTCATCTTTCCTGCTGATTTAAATACAGATAGTGTCTCAGGCTAATGAATCTCTTCTGTCAGACCATTCCACAGTCTGGAGGTTGCCAAAGAAAATGTCTTATGGATAACAGTCAGCCTAATTTTGGCTCTCTAAAGTAGATGCCTCTCATAGGACCTGAGAGTTCAGGGTGGATTATGGAGGAGAAGGCAATCCTGTAGGTAACCTGCAGCTAAACCATGTAGGTCTTTATAGGTAATAACCAACACTTTGTACTTCTCCCGGAAACTAATTAGCAGCCAGTGGAGTGATTTTAATATTGACTAATATGGTCACTTCTATAAGTACCAGTAACCAATCTGGCTGCCATGTTTTGAACTAATTGAACTTTCCAAACTTAGTAGCAGAGCTAGTCCAACGTACAGTTCAGTGCAGGAATCCCACCTTGACATCACCTGGGGGTGTGCTACTATCTTTAGGTCTTCCAGTTCTAGGAAGGGATATAGCTGGTCTAACAGCCAAAGCTGATAATAAGAAACTAATTCTGATCTCAACTTTTATTCTCCTTCTTATGTTCAGCAGCAACTTGAGGAGGTTCATTAGGACCATGGCATTGGAGAAAAGGGTAAAAACATGTGCTGAAGCGTGTGTAGTCCAAGTCCTAGTCAGGTCCCCCAGGAGCTACCATTTACAGTTTAAGACATCAGAACACTCAAAGTGATAATATAATATCAATTGCATTTTGAGGTTTAAACAACATTTGTGGCAATGGAGACACTATTCTAATTTTTATTTACACTACATGCTGAGACTCTTTTCCTAATAATCTGCCTCCAGTTACACAACAAGATGACTATATGGCCAGTTTCTCATTGACAAGCATAGGAGAGATGAAAAACAGAGGGAAAAATATTGGCTTTTTTGCTCCATTCCTAGATTTCCTGTTGTATCTCCACTGCTCTTCCACTGGCACAAACACACAATTTCATTTTATATCAGATTAATACTGATGAGAATTGAAATAATTCATTTTACAGTACAGGATAATTCTATTGTACTCTATCAATTAGTCTCAGTTCTCATCCAGGCTGTACTAGGATGCTATACTAAGACTCAGGCCTTTTCCAGGCACCTTCCCATCTCACCATGGGGACAGAAGAAGGATAGGACGATGACAATGCTTCTGCATGATGTTGTCATGGTCCACCATTGCCCGTTACCTGCCCTGTGAAAGGGCAGGAAGCACAATGGTGGTGCTTCCTGCCCCAGCACGGCCTGGGAAAGTACAGGGCTGCCCTGCGGAAGGAAGTGGCATGTCCATCGCGCTCTCTTCCACAGAGTTGTTGCCAGGATCACCACCAGACACCACTGCAAGAAGGTAAGCTGCAGAAAGAGCATCAGAAAGCACAGCCCATGCCACAGTTTCCCTGAGAATTTCAGTTTCCATTTAAAAAGTAAAATGAAGTTACTAGCCCTTATGGTAAGGAAGATTCATCTGAAAATATTTCAGTTATGTTTGTTAGTAGACCTGCAGATCAAGGTTTGCACTAGAAAGAATATCCTGTATCTTTCCTGTGCCCCTTACAAAAGAGAAATTGGGCATATCTAAAAAGAAGGAAGTGGAGAGAGGGTTCAAAAAAAGAAATGTGGGGGAAAAAACCTTCAAGATAACTAGTTTTTATTTTTGCATGAGTTTTCATGGATATAAACTCACTTCTTTGGATGCATTTCCAAGTGGTATGAAGGCCTCAGGTATAAAAACATATTGATAAAGTTGTGCGAGTGGAGTAGAATGTAATAGGATCCACAAAGATGCAAATCATGATCCTTTCCCTACATTTTCAAAGGGCTGCCTAAGGAGTTTTTCATTAACTTTTTATTAACTTTTTGTAGGAAAATTTCTTAGTATTGCAAGTTAGCTTTTATGTTTGTATTAAGGAAACTGACAGATTATAGAAAGAAGTGTGTCTCTGTCAATATTTTAAAAAAATGGAGGAAGCTTAATTAGGATTTAGTTATCGCAGCTGCAGAAAAGGTTGGAAGTCACTTTCATTTTTCTTTCTATTTCTTTTTTCTTTTCTTTTCTTTTTCTTTTTCATTTTGTTATGTAGTATGCAGATTATTTTCTTTGTATATTCTTACTTGGTATCATATAACTGTAATAAGAGAACCAGTGTGGTGTAGTAGTTTGTGCACTGGACTACAACCCCAGAGACCAGGTTCTATTACTTGCTCAGCCATAGAAACCCACTGGGAGACCCTGGCCATGTCACATACTCTCAGCCCCAGAAAATCCCAGATAGGCTTGCCTTAGGGTCACCATAAGATAGGAATGACTTGAAGGGATATGACAACAACTTTAATAATAATATTTTAAAAAAAAAACTTGGCAAAACCAGTTCATCTTGAAAAAGTTACTCTTTCACAGAACACAGGACTACATCTGCCAGAATCATCCAGCCTGGAAGGTCAGCAATTTTCCAAACTCTGGCCCTTTCCACACAATACCTCCAATGCAAAATGGCCACAGGATGGCCACAGGATCACAATGGCAGTTCTGCATGACATCATCGCCATCCCATGGCCATCCCATCACAATTGTGGATTAAATCATGTTTGGGTTTCTCCCAAACATGACCTGCAATTGTGCAGTCCTCTCATGTCCCTCCCGCACTTATCTGTCATGTGGAATATCAGGAAGCACAATGGCTGCGCTTCTTCCCCCAGCGCAGCCTGGGAAACTGCTGGGCTGTGCTGTGGAAGAGAGGAGCTAAGCCATCACACTTCCTCTTAAGCCAGCAAGCAGCCGGTGTGGAGGAAGAGCACAGCAGATGCAATTCCCTCCCAGGAGAGGCTTTCCTGAGATCGCCACACGATGGCTCCAGGAAAAAGGTAACGTGCGAAAATGGCCTCTGTTTCAGCCCCATCTATACTGAAGTGGAAGCCAGAGAAAATGAGATAAGGCTTTGGAATGAAAGCTTCCCAGTGTAAAAAAAAAAAACACACACACCCCAAAGTGTCTGTATCTGAGATATTGATATCATAGAAAAGTGCTTCTCCGTGTTAAAAAGGAGTTGTTGACATGCTGAACGTCACCTGATCAACGCATATGTTCAGGGCTGCTGCTGCCAGGCATTCTTCTCCAGCGCAGATTAACACATAATGAAGGTAGCTGTTCATGGTGCAGCTGTAAACAATCTCAAAACAAAAGAAAACACATTGCAAATGACTGCTAGTCTCTGTGAGCATGTTCTTAAAGAATTCTGATAAGACTTAGACATCATTCATCTGCTGTGAAATTTAGCCACAATTAGCAACACTCTGGCTGGAGGGGAGTTTTTAAACTCTGAGATCCTTCACATCACAACTAAATTTGATGGCATTTTTGCTTCCCATTCAGATATATTCCTCCCTCCTTTCCCTCTTTGCAGTGTGTTATTCTGGTGGTTTTGAAACAGTATTTTTGAGGAACCTAAGAGAAGATGGTTCATATCAGGGGTAATTAGTAATGGTATGCTAGCTTCCCAAAAAAAGACAGTGGGTCAAAAGTCCAATCTTTTACTGCATTGCCTAGCTATGGGAAAATATCAGAAAATACTGCAGTTATAGTATTCTAGGATAAAACCTCATACATACATTCATACATAGCAGGGATGGGGAAATTGTGGTCCATGGGCAACATGCAGACTATGGAGCCCTAATTTGTTGTCCCAAAGCCTCAGGCACTCCATTTTATATTATTATTATTATTATTATTATTATTATTATTATTATTATTATTATTATTATTACTATTATGGCTGATTTTTTTTTTACCCCAACCTATCAAATGGCTTAAACTGCTACCAAATGCAGTAGTTTTGTCCCCACAATTCCCCAAGTTCCCCATACACCTTAAACTTTTTTTTAAATGCTCTAAAATTTGCCAAAAAACACTTGAAAATGATACTGGAAGTAATGTGGCATTGCTTCTATCCATACTGGGTGCACTGTTTGGGATCAGTTTTGGTGCTTTGCTCCTTCATAGCTGGCCACCTCTGACACAGAACAATGCCATAACACCCTTGCACAGGCAAGAGTTTGCTTCAGACTTTATAGAACCATTACAAACAGATGACAGCCACAAATTGGGAAAACATTCTCAAAATAAATTAAACTGTGACAACACTTAATAACATATAATCACTTATTATTCTTGTTCTTTCATTCTGCACTCACACGTTTACATACCCTCTCCCCAAGATTAACTCTCTCTCTTTCCATCCTTCTGTCACACTGTCTTGCTCACTCACTCACCAGACACTGGTCCCTTATTACTTGCTAACTGACCTACTTTCATTCCACCCTCTCCCCTTCCCCAACACAGTATGCTTTTAACTTCCTAGATTGGTGCTGCCCCCCTACAAGAACTTGTCCTACAGATTGCTAAAGGCAACACCATTCATATGGTGAGGCCCAACAGGGCTGACCTACATTCTATCCTTTAAAGTCTAAATTAGGCTTAGCTAAAGCAGATCCATTGAATCAATTGTTGAATGGCAAGTCATCACTTTTGTAAATCCAATGGACAAAAAGTTCTATCAAGTTGGAACTAGGGCCTGCATTTAGGCCTAGGTGAACCAAGAAGGCAACCTAGAACAACCACCACTATTCTACTTCAATTCCCAGGATCTCTGGCTGGGGATTCTTAGAGCTGATGTTCAAAACATCTGGAAGGCCAAAAGTCTGGGCCAGAACCCCCTGCAAAGCCCTCACTGGGCATAAATATATATAGGGTGTGTGTGTGTGTGTGTGTGTGTGTTATTATTCTATTTTATTTTATTCTATCTTATTTCATTGTCTTTCACCCAACACAGGACCCAAAGTGGCTTACAATACAAGCTGGAAAAAAAAATAGCTAAAACATCTAGTCCACAACCAATTGAATTCAAACTTTGACACAATGTAAAACACATTAAAACATAGTAAAAGGATAAAACCACAGCATTAAGAGAGTGTTCTTCCTTAATATGTTAAGCACTTTATGCCTACATAAATGAAAATGTCTTCACCTCCTGGTAGAAAAGGAAGAGAGTTGAAGCCAGTCAAACCTCTCATGGGAGTTGAAGTAGCTACCTGGAAGGCTATTTACCATGTCCTCTCCAGACAAGCTAATACGAAGAGAGGAGACCGAAAGAAAGCTCTTCTTCAAAGATCATAGATTCAGACATTCTCATATGGGAAAATATGGACTTCGAGATAGTCTTGACCTAAGCCATATATTGTTTTATAGGCTATAACCAAGCACTTTCAACCATGGTCAGAAACAGCCAGAGAAACTATTTTACCATAGGAGTTAATGTTCTCTGTAACCAATCTCATTAATCAATTTAATGGCAGCCTGGGCCTGTTGAAACTTCCACACAGTTGCCAAGGGTAGAACCACATAAAATATCTTACAGTGATAGAGGGCATATGGCCCGTGGGCTGCAGTTTGCCACTCCTGGTTGGAACCATTTTCCTGGAAAGTCCTCAGAAGACTCAGCAATATGGACAGGGTTTCATAGCTGGGAGCCATCTTATCATGTAATATGGTATCCAGAATTATTTAATGCTTAAAAACAAAATATTTATGGGTTGTATCTGAAACAGTTTTGTTCAACACAGTTTCCACTGAAATCAAGTAAACTTAAAGTTATGATCAATTTTTACCATTGATTTCAATGAAATTGAAGTTCTGCTAACTTAATCCACATCCAACCCTACATCTCCATTTTAGGTTAGTTATTTTTTAAAAAATATGTATTTTGTAGTATCAATAATCAACATGCAACAACAACAACAACAAAACCTCAACAGGAAGGAGGAGGAAAATGTGTTTTACCAAGTAATACTCTCATACCGTTTACTGACAATCTGAATATTTTAAATATGACAAGTGGTTTTAAATTACCAATCCAGTGATGGTAAAAGCTGTATTTTAGTCTGCAAAACTCATCATATTTGACAGATTAATTATATCACCAGACTCATTTTTCATGCTTTCATAATAATATTCATAGGCAATCTCTTAGAATCTGATATAATTTTGCCACTACACTAATAGGTTTCATAATGTGCTTGCTTCTTTTTTTCTTTCCTTTTCTTTTTTTAAAGAAAAGTACTAACTTCAGTAAATTAAGGTTTACATGAAGTTTAACTGCATAGACATAGGCACTAGATACACCTACCAAATGTTCCTTCAGTTTGATGTACTTTAAGTAACATAGACCTGAAACATTTGAATGGATATGAAACACAAGCAGGGGCAGCTGCGTTATTCATTCAGCAGAATAAAACAAAATACAAAATCCACAAAAAAAGCAATAATTTGAGCAACCAAAATACACAAAATACATCATGCTAGCTTTTGAAGCTCCACTGGCTTCTTCATCAGACAAAAGATGTTAAAAATCATTCAGGAGAAGAAAAGTGATGATGGCAGAATCACAGACCTACCTTTGGATCACATGTTGTTTTTGTTGCAGTTCAGTTGTTCTGGAGGGATTTCAATGCAGGCAAGGCCTCCCCTCTTGGCCATGTGGGAACCAGGAACAAAGGACAATAAAAGACAGGCAATAAAATTCCAAAATGGAGTTGAACCTTTATTGCTTGCTTTTGCCCTTTCTACCTAGTTCCCATATGGCCAAGAGGAGAAGTGGCTTTTGCCTGCATTGACATCACTCCAGAACAACTAAACTACCACAGAAACAACGTCCAGCAATGTAGACTTGAGTCAATTGACTCAGACTCAAGTTGGACTTAAGTCACTTCAGTGACTCAACTTGAACTCAACTCAGCAATAAATGACTCACTGACTTGACTCGACTCAAGACATGTCTATTTTTAGTGACCGACTTGCTGCCTTTCATTCAGGAACGTAACACATTCATCCAGAAACCTTACAACTTTGAATAATGCTTCCATCTCTTGCCTACTGGTCACATGATGATCTTCTCAAGCCTCACATATGGGCACATTTCTGAGAGAGGAACAGCAAATGTGTTAGGAAATGGGCTTGAAGAGGAAGGATCCTTCCTTCTAAAGCTTTTGAAGCTTCAGTAATGGAGAGTAAGCGAATCCTATTCCTCACTTCTGAAAAATCCTCCAGGTTCAAAAATGGGAAGTAAGGATCCTGTTCCCCACTTCCGAAGCTACAGATTGCAAACTCACAAATGCGGATGGCTGATTCTACTTAAATTGTTAAAACTGTCCAGAAATTCTGGAATACAGGTTGGAATATAAAGTTGGCTCCCAGACTTGAGACTTAATTTGAACATACCTTACAAAGACTTGCAACTCAACTTGAGACTTGAAAGTAAAGACTTGAGACTTAACTTGAGACTTGGAGTAAAAGACTTAAATACATCACTGACAACATCTGATACAAAATGCAGGCCTGTCACTCTACCAATCACCATCTTTCTTCTCTCGCATGATTTTTCCCTGATGAAGAAGCCAGTGGAAATGTAAAAACTTGCATGATGTATTTTGTGCATCTCAGTTAGCCAATAAAGGTATCACTGTTTTGTAGATTTTGGATTTTATTGTATCTGATCAATAGTTAAGACTGCATGGTCAGGGCATGTGTCTAAGCATATCTGAATGCTACTTGTCTGTGTTCAAGACATAAGTCGCTCTGGAACGTGAATGATTTCAGAGAATTTAGTTTAACTATGGTAAATGAACTATCTCCCATTGTGACCTCAACATTTCTGCAAGAATGCAGACTGCTGTCTGTCTGGTAGAACTCACTCAGAAAATATCACATTTATCCAAATATTCAGGAGTGTAACGTGGGTACATTTGGATGACAGTGAATAGCAGATAGTCCCTAGAAGCTGCTCTGAGGTAAGGATTTAATAAATATTTGCAGATTTTCTCCTTCACTGGAAAAGATGTTTGAACTGATCAAATAAAAATGTTCAATCACCATGACATTTTTTCATTCCTCTGCAAGATTAAAAAGAGAAGAATTTGGGGGAAGCAATTTAAGTAACAAAAAAGTATATTTTCAACACATAAACCATCATGTGTTCAAAAACACAGTATTTCACACAAAAGCATACTTAGCATAAAATACCTTCACTTTTGAGTGTTTCAAAAACCTCCCTTGATTCTCACCCAGAAAGTTGAAACTTCTGGATTTTTTTTGTTCTGACTTGCAGAAATGTAATAAGTGAAGATGTGCATCACCACTCTAAATTGCAATGAAGATGAACTCAGACTTTTTTTTTTTTTAAAAGCAAAAGGTTTCATTTAAAAAAATACATTAAAATTTTAATAGAAGCAAACTTCAAGGCTAAGACAAAGAAGAGACAGAAACAGACTTTGATTGCTGACAGTCCAGTGAGCAGAAGCTCCTAGCTGCAGCTCTACTGTGAGAAAAGCTTTCATGGAAAAAGTCATGGCCAGAGGGATCTTTGGCTGGAGAAACTCCCTCTGGATTAAACAGGAAGTAGAAGATCACACATCAAGGTCCAGAATTCCCATTACTTGCATATATTTTTGAATAAATGCATTATGAGTTGGAAGGACCAAGGGAATGCCATCTTCTGCTGTGAAATGCAGCTGATTGGATCTGGGGAATCTGATGTCCCCATCTCAGGAATCTGCTTTTTTAAAAGAAACTCTTAAATAAACTTTTGGAGTTACAAAAGTGAAGAATTCTTCTGATTAAAATGGAAACTGGAGAATCTCCAGCCACCTTCTTTCTGCAATCAAGAGGTGAGTAAGTGTGTTCATCCCACAAGCTTAGGACAAATGAATTAGAAAATTGGGGGCTGATGATTTAGTGTCATCTTATTTGTAAGACTGAATTCGATTTTAACAAGGAGAAAATGTATCATGAGATGGTACAGATATTATCATTTGATGCTGACTGACTTGCTCATGGTTTTTGACAGGATGAGAGAAGTGACTTTGAAATTGCTGAATAGAATGAAAGACTGAATCTTCCCAAGGACTTTCTGAGGTTCCCCACCCCCACCCCCATGGATGATGGAGGAGCAATATTCTTTGAGAGAAGTCTTAAACTTGAAGAATGCAATAGAGGCCCTGAGGAATGAGATCAACAAGATCAAGGAAGAACTGTGGGGAAATATAAGACAAAAGAAGAACATAGGAGTTAGCAATATGGAAGTGAAGGATGCTGAAAATCATATGGAGAGACAAATTCAAATTGAGATAATGGAGGGATTAGGTACTGAAATTGGCTTAGCTTGTATGACTGAAGGGATTAGAGAAAGATTTTAAAAATTGTTCTGTTTCAGGAAGATTATCCTAAAATACCAAGTGAGAAGGAATGGGAAATATTAGTAAAGGACAAGGAATGGAATCTGAAAAGACTGGGAGGGGGGTTAGAAGTTCATAGATAGAATGGCTACAAGAGAAGAGGGGAGTTAAATTCAAAAGGAAATAGATTTTGTTGAAACTAGGTTATGAAATAGTTATAGATACAATAAAAACTGGACTTGGTTAATAAATGGTGCAAAAGGTTTTACAATATAAAATAGTATAGAAATATTTGGAGTAAGTGACATTATATAACATAACATATCTAGTTTTAAGTGCTAAAAAGATTATGTAATCAAGTCAGCGAATAGCATTTAGTAATAAGATTAGAAAGCGCAGTATCTTTTATCACGTAAACATAACATGGAATGGAATGGAATAGAAAGTATATTGATATACTATGCTAGATATGTTAACCTTCAGAAGAAGAAAGTTCTTTTGGGGGAAGACATGAACTAGGGGAGGGGAAGAAGACAACTGTTGGATGTTATCTTCGAGATGCTTGAATCAATTTGGTTATTAATATTCCATTTAAAGGAAGAATGGAAGCTGACCCTCTTTCTTTCTTTCTTTCTTTCTTTCTTTCTTTCTTTCTTTCTTTCTTTCTTTCTTTTTTCTTTCCTTTTTAATTTCCAGTGTTTATGTTATATGTTTTCTTCATTCTTTTTCTCCTTTTCTTATATATTCTTAGAATTTTAATGTTTTTGTGAACTATTAATAAGGATTTTAAAAGAACAAAGAAAGGACAGAGAGAAAGAGAAAAATGAAAATCACTGCTACCTTAGGAAGCTTGTGCAATGATTGCTTTAGCTTGTTAAAAGAGGGAAGTTGAAGCAAGAGAGCGGGAAGAGAGCAGGGAGGAGGGGAGAAGAGTTATACCTTACCCTCCTTGATACTTGATTGTAGAGTTTTCAGGCTGGAAGTAGGAGTTGTACTTTTAACAGTTTAGAGATTCCAAAAAAAAAAAAAAAAAGGAAGGCATAGCATAAATTCTGCTAGGTGGTTCTACACATCATCTTCTCCCTCACCACCCTAAACTTACCTTTCAGCAACTGCATTCCCACCATATGACCATTTACTAGCTGGTTGAGGACAGCGGAAGGACAGTGATGGAGAAGCACCCAACTATGTTCCAAAACCTGGATGCACAACACTGACATCATCCTACAGTGGGATACAAAGATCTTTAGCATCACTATTAAACCAAAAGAAGGTATTAAAAGGATACTTTCTTCAGCCATGGCAAGGCTTACTGGGTCGAATCCATTGGAAACACAGAAAAGGAGCATTCAGAACTGGGAGACCAAAATCAGTCATGCTGAGATCAATCCTGTAAGACCTACTGTGGAATCAACTGGAATACAGGGTTTGAGAAATGGGAACCCACCCCAAGAGTTCTTAGTATGTTGAGTCACGTGTATCTCTTTCCCAGAAGAACTTGAGAAAACTGCTCACTCCAATCAGTTAGACAAAACTGACAAATGCCCTCAAAAGTGGTAGCTGGTCCTGGAATAGTGATCCCTAAGAACACAAAACAGAGATTATGACCTTCTCCTCCTTAATAAAGTGATAACAGTCAGTGGCTATGATTCCATTGGATACTAGTAGAGTATAAAGCCCCACCACTTTATTTCCACTGACAGTCTGGAGGGTGAAGATTCATCCTTTTATTCCATGTGTGGCCAAGTGGGAGTCTGGTGAATTCTCAAGGCCAGTTGGTGACTGGAGGCGGGGGGAATGTAAATCCGCATTTGGCATCATCTAGCTACCATTATACAACCGTTGTGCAAGGAGACACTGCAGACTTTCTTGCATAATCTTCACAAACTACTTACCGTAATATAACTGGCAGTTATGCCAGATTAAGACACTAAGATAATTTCAGCACCAAAACCACTGAATAGGAACTTTCAAATGCATTTTGTCCTTTTTGCTAGGTCTTTGCAAGATTCCCTTTCCAGGCGAAATCCAACCACATGAACCAAGGTAGTATTATCCAGGAGTCCCTTATATTGCAGGAGTTTCTGCAGAAACCAATTCCAAGCCTTCTTACATAAAAACAGAGCAGAACAAACAATGATGAATATTTGCCGTCATTTTCTCTCTATTAGCAAAATAATGTAGAGTGAAAGGCACTTCAGGCTATTGCCAGTCCATAATGGTCTGAGGACATTTTTTGAAAAGCTGCTAAGTATAAAGTCCTCCTAAGTCAAGTGTTGACAGATCTAAAAAGTGCTTTTCCAGATAATGCTGAAATACTAACATTGAATACCATGGAACTGATTTTACATTAGGCAATAAGGACATAAATCTTATTGTAGAATATTGGAGGCATTGAGGCAATGTTAGAACTCCAGTTTCATTGCTAGTTGCTGCTTTTGATTCAAATAATTCCCAAGAAAGCCAAAAGAAGGGTCATACAGTGAGTTCTATAGAGCTAAGAATTAGTAATAGCTAGAATAAACTGAAAACATTATGTAAGCAGAATTGTAGCAATCTTGTCTCTGGAAGATGATTTACATTTTAAACCAGATGTTAAGTGAGGAAAGAGTAAAAGAGCTTAACATCTTTCAACCAAACATTAATCCAGAAGAGTTTCAACTGGGAATATTAATGACTTTGCTCACAGTATTAGAGAAGATAGTGAAGAATGTGGATTTCAGCTCATTTTTGATCATCATTTGTTAAAAGTCACAACATATGAATGTGGGGAAAAATGAAACTGAAGATTTGCCTATCTCCAAGAGAAGACAATCTCTGGAAGACCTGCAGAATAGAATTTAAAATTTTATTCCAAGAAAAAAGTATTTTAGGGTATACCCAGAATGATTTAAAAGACCAGAAAGTCCCATATTTTCCTTCCTAGTTCTTTTCCAATATATTTCAGAGATCCATACACATTTTGTTTATCCTTGAATATTTTCTCTCAGCACCTGGCACAATCAGAAACTTTTTATACCAGTTCCCTGGGTTAGTTTATTTTAGCCCAGTTAAAATTGGAAAGAATAGGAACAAAAACTGGAACTTTTTAATCAGGGTAGGTGAACCCTTAGTGTGACATTTCATTAATACTTCCAATATTGGTACCATGCAAAATACAAGCATATAATGTTGTTCTCAAAAGTTTCAAAAACAGTGCCATTTACTTAACTCTTTTTAACCTCCAAGATTTTATTACAACTAAAATGGATTATTCCATACCTGATTCAGGTGATGATTCCAAACTTCTACAACATTATCCCAGATATCAATAAGAAGAATTGCTTGTCCCTGTGCATATTACTATGTAAAAAAAACAGTCATATCATATGCCTATTTGCTGTGGAAGAATAAAGTCTTGATGTCTGCATAAAGTAAAACTAACAATTTTGTTCACTAGAGAATACATCCTCATTTAATTCAAAAACGTGATATCATTACTGGTTTTATGGAAAGATACAGCCTTGCATCATTCACCTGGTAGTAGGAAATCTGTATATCAGCAGTCCTGTGGGATAATCCTGACATTCAAAGTGGTATTTGCATACCAGCTGTTAATCAATGCTAGTAATCTGTACTCAATATTGGTTTTAGAAACTTTCACTGATAATTCCTTTCTACCAACTATTTTTAAGGCACCTTCAAGTCCAAAAGAGAGGCAGGTTGGTGCAGTGATTTTGAGTATTCAACTGAGGGCTTTTCCACACTATGTGGTTATAGCATTATTATTTCACTTTCAACATCCTGTGGAATTCCAGAGTTTGCAGTTTACTAAGAATTCTAAATGCGACTCCCTAAACTACAAACCTCAGGATTCCATAAGATGTTGAAAGTAGAATAATAGCAATAAAACAGAGTAGTGCAGAAAAGCCCTAAGTCTCTGAGAGACAGGGTTCAAATCCCAATTCGGCCATGGAAATCCAGCTGGTGACTTTGGGCAAATCACACTCTCTCAGATGGAGGCAAGCACAAACCCCCACTGATCAAATTCTGCCCTGTTTTAGGTTTGTCTTAGAGTCACCATGGGTCAGAAATGACTTGAAGGCACACAACAAACAAGTCCACAAAGGCGCTTTCATATTGATATAAAAACTATTCTTGCAGTAAGGTCTTTTGGGGCAAGCAGTCTATATCTGGTTATTCAGAAGTCAGTTCCCATGACTTTAGTGGGTCCCATTGATGCCATCAACTATAGCATTGTACCAGATAAATGTCTACTCAGAAGTAAAACCCACTATGTCTCATAGAGCTTATTCCCAAATAAGTATGCTAGAACTGTGGCCTAAGTGAACCAGTAAACAAATGTAGCATATCCAGCTCTAGATTCACTCTATTCTTCAAAAATTATTTTGGATTTAACCATCATCCCAAGATTTAGCAGGCACTATTTCTTATAAAGCAAGGGAAGGTAATTGTCTTCTGTGGGAGATCACATTTCTTCCCATGGGACTTTTGAGGACTGTACCATTTGTCACAAGGCCACTTCTTGAAAAAAACGTTCAACTGTTTTTGGGAAATTTTATTTTTATTGAAAATACCCCTCCATGTCCCCTGTGGGTGATGTTTTAGTCACACCTTCAAGCTGTATTAAGACACGAAGTGGAAGGAGTAAACTGGCTTCACCAGAATCCTGCACGGTCTGTTACATTACATAACTACATAGCATGGACAGTGAGAAACTGTGTTGCTGAAGTGAAAAGATGCATAATGATACACTGATAAGCGCGCCTAATGTGCATTGGGGCTGTTGTACTTCAGTACACAATTCTCATCAGTGCACTAGTGTTCACTGCCTACTGATGTGCATTGCACACCAATATTCATCAGACATTAATGGCCATTGTGCGCCAGTGCACATCACACACTGATGTGCATGGGGCATTTTGCTTACTGTGCTATATAATAACATATTAGCTGCCCTTTACTGGGTACAGATGTTATGCAACTGAACAGTTCTGGTTCCCTTAAATGTAAGTCTACTTACAAAGACAGGATTCCAGTGATTATTTCTAACTAACACTATGTCTTGATTAAAAAGCCCTCTCCAGATCTAAGAGAGCATAGGGGAGGCAAAAATGGTGGTATTGTTTCCTTAGACTGTTACCATGCCATACACTCCACTCCATAGTATGATTGGCAATGAATATTATTTAACTGGCACTAAATACAAACCATACACTGTTATGCCCAAAAAGCCATACTGGCAAAGAGGACTGGCTGAACACATGCAAAAGTAGGTTGGATGGGACCTCAGGGCATGGCCAGGTCACATCAGTTGGGAAGCTGTGGTGCTGATGAGTTTGCAAAAATCCCCTTCCAACACAATAGCACACAAAGTTGTCTCAGTAGAGCAACCAATGGTTATCAACCTGTTTCCCTGTATTAGTATAAGTATACAAAAGTAGAAAGATCCTGTTAGGTTATCCCCTCTCATAGGCCTCTAATTTTGAGCTATAATTATAATGGAGGTACTGGCACCATGAGTCAATCTCTGAGTTACTCACCTTTTCGGTAACAAGACCATCAGGGCACATGGGGTGGCACTTTGGTGAGAAAAATATAAAGATTTTATTTAAAATGTAGTGCTGGGGAGCCCTTGAAGGACTCAACATGGTCTTGAGATCACATACCCTCTGTCAATCACATTAGACTCTCCTTACATGTTGATAAGTTAAGCTTGCTGAGTTTATGTACTGTAACAAAGAATTGTATTGTTACTGTGATATAAAACTTTGCTAAAATATCAATGAAGCTGGCCCTGTAGTTTGAGAATGTATTCTGTGAATTGGAACTATGACATTTAGGCCATTTCTGCTTTCAACATCGTATGGAATTGTGGGATTTGGAGTTTAGGTAAGGGCCTCAAAGGCTCCTAAACTGAAAACCCCAGGATTCCATAGGATGTTGAAAGTGGAATAATAGCACTATAACAGTCCAGTGCAGAAATGGCCTTAGTGGGAGAAGAGTGACATCCAGGCACATCTCCAACTTGCCTGAAACCAACTGATTCCAAGAACCACTCCCATCCTGCTGTCAACTGCAATGGCACGGGGGCTTTTTTCATGCAATTTGTAGTAGAGCTAACAAGATGGAGTTAGGTACATGTCTAAAAGTCCTATCCAAAATGGGAAGATACACAAGAATTAACTATTTGTTTTGTGAACAGCTTGGGTAGGCATTTCACCATCTGACCAATGAGATACAGGGCAACTATGAGGAAAGCAAGCAGAGGCAGCTAGGGATACTTCCTCTGTCAACTGTCAAAGTGCAAGAGGTATTCCCGTAAATTGCCCCTACCGTTCTGTCTAGTATCATTTAACCTGTGGTCCATGGATTCCATGTATCCCTATGAGATTCATGGATGGACTTCTGACAGTCTCTGAACCAGGGGGGAAATGTTTTTTCTTTCTTCTATGTCTTTCCTGTTAATGTCAAATTTGTTTTTTAAGTGCATTTTTCGTAGCAGATTTCAACAGATTCTCACAGGGACCCATGATCCCTCAAAATGTTGAGAAGCATTGAACTAAATTACTGAATTTTATAAGTACTATACAACCCCTTACATTCAAAACAAGATAACAGCTTGGGTAGGCATTTCACCATCTGAAACTGTACTTAAAAATTTTTCCTTCCCCTTTCCACATCCCTTTCAACCTGTGTGTTGTGTTTTAAATTTCAGATTGTACATCTAAGTCTTATTTCAACATTAGTAACCAAACAGCATCCTCCACCGCAACTGAGAGAAGCAGGCAGGCTGGATGATGTGCTAAGGGCAAGCTGCACGGAACATACAACTTTGTCCTATAATACTTTGCACACCGTAGTATCCACCAGCTTCCACAGTCTGCCTAATTGTGGATCCTGGTTCCCAGAATTCTGTAAAGTGGTGTAAGGAATCATATAGCCCTCCAGATATTATTAGATTGCAAGTCCCAGCAGCCCTAGCCAACACAGGCAATAGTAAAGAATGCTCAGAATTACACCTGAACAACATTTAGAACACCACATAATCTACACCACTTCTGCAGAAAGAAGGAAAGTGTGGTGGACATCAAATCTAGTACTATTCACAGAAACATAGACTCACAGAATAATGGGGTTGGAAGGGACCACAAGGGCCATCCAGTCAAACCCTCTGCCATGCAGGAATATTAAAGCATCTCAAGAGATGTCTGTCTAGCTTTTGTTTAAATAAGAATCCACCAGGGGAATCTGCTGCGCTACTGAAAAGTTGAATAGTTCTAAACATCAAGAACTTATTCCTAAGGTTTAGGTGGGATCTTTTCTTGTAATTGGAATCCGTTGGTTCATGTTCTGGTCTCTGGAGCAATAGGAAAGAAGCTCACCCCATCTTTTATGTGACAGCCATTGAAATATTTAAAGATAATTGTCATCTCTCACTCTTCTCAATCATCCATTCATAAAGAAAATATGAGAAGGAAGAGAATGCTAGCCCTGCTCCTCTATTGTCTCTCTTATCACGTGGAAAGTGATGGCAGAAGAGGTAGGGCTAGCATACTTTCCCATCCACACACATTTATTTTCACTCTATTCGGAATCCTCAGAATAGGGCTTTTTTATGACATTTCTGCAATACACTGTAATAGTGCTGTTATTCCACTTGCTACATCCTACGGAATCCTGAGATTTGCAGTTTAGGGAGGGGCATTTAGAAGTCCCAGCCAGAGAGCTCTTTGGCCTCAGTAAACCAGAAACCCTAGAATTCCACAGGATGTTGAAAGTAGACAGTGTATTGAAAAAATGGCAGTCTAGACACACACCGGGAAGTGCTGTAGGTCTGAAATCTTAAGCATAGTTGTCCCACAAGACAAACAGGCTTTGGGTAGCTTTTTTAGCAATTACAGGCTGATGTTTCAGTATTCAGTACCACTGATGAATATTCTACTTTCATCCACTTCTGCTTCTCTTCTCTTCTGTTTCCAGACAATTATAGCTAAAACAGTACAAGAAATAATCAAAGGCTATAGCATTATCTTGAATATATTTGTCTGGTGTGAAGAGGGATTTCAAAATGTATTACTGTCTTTGTTGCCATTGTTAAGAGGCCTCCATTATAGCCAGCAGAATTTAGACCTGCCCCGAAGCACTTGTATTTCTAGTCTGATCCATGTTACAGGAATAAAGACTCCTACATACACTGGATTGAATTCCTTTGATTCCCTACTATACTCAACGTAATAGGATTTTGTTTTTTAAAAATTGCCTTTCCAGAAATAGCTTGCACAGGATGAGTTTTTAAAAAATAATCACTTCTGTATCATTACCATTTTTTCCCTTCCTTCTTAGAATGTATTCATTGGGAGATATCAGCAATGCTTCAGTCCATTACAGCCGCCATAGTTTAATTTGCCAGAATTACAGAATTCACTGTATGATATGTCATGTGTAAAATTTGATTTTCTCCAGTAATAAAAGGCTTCCCTTAATGTACTTAGAATTAGTTTGGGCATTTGAATTTTGATACCCAAGTGGAATATCAAAAATGAGGTGATAATTACAATGAAATGGTAGAATGAAACCAAGGATAGACGCTATGAGAGTGTCCAGTTCAGAAGACCCTTTAAAGCAGTGGAATTTACCAAGAAATCATTAAACAACCTTGAGACAGAACCTAAATCTAAGGTCTAGTGCACAGTCACCCCTAGAATTTAACTCTTTTACCTAGTGAGGCAGAGGAATGAATACTGATTATGAACTGGATCTTATGCAGCCTTAAGCCAAGTCCAATTAGGCTGGAACTGGGGGCTCTTTCATTCTACCCAATTACAACAATATGGTTCCACTTTAACTTCCATGATCTCATCCTATGGAATGTTCGGATATACAGTTTAATGAGGAATACTTATAACTGTTTGAAGGGATGCTGTATAGAGGAAGGAGAGGGCTTGTTTTCTGCTTCTCCAGAGACCAGGACAAGGAGCAATGGATTCAAGCTGAAGGAAAGGAGATTCCATCTGAACCTCAGGAAGAACTTCCTGACAGTCAGGGCTGTCCGGCAGTGGAATATGCTGCCTCGGAGTATAGTGGAGTCTCCTTCCTTGGAGGTTTTTAAGCAGAGGCTAGATGGCCATCTGTCGGGAATGCTTTGAGGGTGTTCCTGCATAGCAGGGGGTTGGACTGGATGGCCCGTGCGGTCTCTTCCAACTCTACAATTCTATGATTCTATGTGAGCCAGAGAACTCCTCCAATGTGTCACCAAACTACAGACCCCAAGATTCCATCAGATGGAGCTGTGATGAAAAACTTAGGGCCTTTTCATACTATACAATTATAGCTATATGATTCCATTTCAACAGCCATGGTTGCATTCAGTGGAATCCTGGGTCTGTGATTTACGGAAGCACTAGGGATCTCTGCTTAGAATTCTAAATACATCTCCTTAAACTACAAATCCCAGGATTCCATATGATGGAATAGTAAAGTGGTAATCATACTACTAGACTCATGTAGCATGAGTACATTCTTGACAGTAAAGTTCTGTGTCATTCCCATTTGAATTCAAAGAGATTTATTTCCAGATAAGTGCTTTTAGGCAAGACATGGGGCCCCTTCATACTACTATAGCTGAATGATTCCACTTAAGTGGGCTGCATTGTATGGAGTCCTGGATTTTGTGCTTTGGTGAGACACTAGAGCTTTCTAAATGAACATTCTAAATACTTCTCCCTGAACTGTCTATCACAAGATTCCATAGGCTGGACCCATGACAGTTAAAATGGAATCACAGTGTTATAATTATGCAGTGTGAACGGGCCCAGATGTGATAACCATAAGCATGCCACTGAAAACAGCTGCTCTGACTTTTGTTCTTCTCCTCTTCCCTGCTACAACCATATGCAATATGAAGTCATCTCTCTGAGAGTTTGTCCGCACTACACAGTTATAGCAGCTTGATACCCCTTTAATTGCCATGGTAAAATTGGTAGTTTGAGGGATTTAGATTTCTGTGCTAAAGACTTCTAGTTCTATAGTTCAGGGGAAGGGACTTAAGGTCTCCAGCAACTTATTTTTAGCTGAAACATCTTGATTGTATGTGGTACTATCCCCGCTTTGGTTCTGGGACTCCGCACTGTGGCTTACTTAGCATATTGTTAATTTTCCCTTGTTGAAGAATGCTGATGACACCTGCAATTCATTCTCAAAGTAGCACTCTGCCCCCAGCCCAGCCCTTGCTGATTACCCATTAAGCTGTAGGGGGAAAAAATGAACAAATAAAAATAAATAGTATTATATATTACAGAGGTGTAGCCATGTTAGTCGTTGCAGAGAAATCAAAGGAACTGGCATCATCTTGAACTCTTGCCTTAAAGACAAAGGTCCTTTCCATACCAGGCAATTAGAACGGGGCAGTGCGTCCTCCCACGGAGATCATCTGCACCTTGGAGCGGACTAGGAGTGGACTACTTACGGGAGATCCATACCTCAGTCCGCGCCAAAATGACCCCAAGTGGTCCTCCAACATGTTTTCTAAAGACCGCAAAAAACAGGTCTTTATTTTCCTGGAACGCGCCATTGCATTCCTGCTCCCTTGTGCAGATTTGCAGGCTCGCACCAATGCGAGCCTGTGATCTGTGGAAGGTGACTTTAGATGTGGCGAGCTTCAGTGGTTGGCCAGGACCCACGACCAACCAGAAACCGCCATTTTGGAAGCCTGAAGCCACCATTTTGGAAGCCGGAACAGTGCGGATCTACAGACCTCACACTGCTCCGATTCACCCTGGGCCAAGGAGGAGCCCTGTGGAAGGGCTTCAGGGACAGTCCGTGTTGCTTCGGATCCCAGAAGAAGCAATAGGTAATGGCACGGAGCAATTCCCTTGCCTTGTGTGGAAAGGGTCTAAGTTTACTGTGGCACAGATATTGGCACAGTATTTGGCAAATGCATGCATCAAACTGAACCAGCAATGTGGGGGACAACATCCCTATGAGGAGGGGGAGAAATGAGGGTGTTGCACCCCCAAAATAAAAAATTTGCCACCCAAATAAAACTTTCCTTCAGTCCTCAAATTCATATCACTGCAGTAACTTAAAACTTCAGTCGAGCATTTAGAAACACTGTTTAGGGTTCCAAAGAAAGGGGCAAGCAACATTACCAAGGGAATGGAAACACCACAAAGGGAAGAGTTCTTGGTGTGAATTATTTTCAATATCTCACTCTCTGCAATGCTGGAAATTTACGAACTGAAGGAAATTTTCATTTTGGGGGCAAAATTCTTATTTGGGGGACAGTGTCTCATTTTGGAACAAAAAGCTAGTGCCTCCACCCCAGGCCTTCAACAATCTTGTAGCAGGTCAAAGAAGATAATGACGTTTCATTTTACCTGTTCTAAAAATGCAGCTGGATGGTATCTTGGAACTGGGATTGCATGTCAGAGGGGGTTGTTGCACAAAGAGGTATGTGATAGCTCTTTCAATAAAGACCAAGAAAGCACTAACACTGTCATAAAGAGAAGTTTTAGCAGCATATGTCACCAACAAAATTCCAGCCTGTGTTTATACAGGAGTCAGTGAAAAAGAAACCCCTATAAAACAGCTAGTGTCAATCTTCTCCTGAACTGTGCCATTGTAAGAGAATAGGTGCATCCCCATTTAGTAGGGCAATAGTGGAACTCAATATATGTACAGAGAAGTCCACCTGAAGCAAGAAATGTTCTAATGAATTCTTTCTCCCAAATCTTCTTACCTGAGAGCACAAAGTAAGCAAAGCATCAATGATTCATACTAAGAGATAAGAAACAATCCATCTTTCTGTATAGAACTGCTATATCCTCAGATTACTTAACTATACCAAATATGTTATTTTATTATTATTGCCTTGCATCTATGATGAGGTATTTGGTTGCAGGACGATAAGCAGTAGTTTGGTACCACTTGTTACATTCAACAAGTAATTTCAGAAATGTGGGCACAGCAAATATAAGAGTTCTGGGTTTGAATGATTTTCAGAGTCCCACTACGTATAATACTAGACACTACTACATAAAGATCTGATCTCAGTGACAACGGGAGCTGCTACAATGGAAATAGCAAGAACCTGCAAAAACACAGATGAGCTATCTCTACACCTGAACTCTATCTCCACAGATGGACTGCTCTAGCCGAAAAATTGACAACAAAAGCTCTAATAGCAATGGGAAAAACAGCAAAAGACAACTTTGGGAAAATATAGAACCCATTCATATCCCAAGTTTCAGACTTAACAACAAATCAAGGCCCACCATTAACACACAGGACTTTTTGGCATATTTTTAAAAAATCAAAAGCATATTTAATATAAGGATTATTGTGAACTAGTTATTTTCAAATGAAACAACAGTTATATAATACACTGTGAGTGCAAATTATAATTTTTTTAAAATTAATGATTTTTAAAAATAATTTATCTAAGAGTAGGCTTTTGAACTATGAATTAATTATGAAATATGAAGCTGTCCATTAACTGCATTCCAAACCCTTAAAATATTCCCTCTTATATACATCTAGGCAACAATTAGAAAACTATTTCACCCAAATTTACAAACATCCTTTTGTCAATGCACATATGCATTATACACTTCACTAGTTTACAGGGTATATTATATATCCTGACTGGGAACTGTGACATTAGTACAAATAAATCTAATCATATCTTTTTTTCTCGTGAGTACCTGTGTATGCATTTTAACATCTAAAAATAAATGTTTAGAGCAAATGGTAGCATTGCTGCTGGATATTGATCTTCCCAAGATTCTGTGGCACAAGACAAGTGCATTGCCTCTCAGCCTTTTGCTAATACTAGCAAAGAGGTAAAGCACAAGTGGAAATTTCTTTATCCTGGAGGATGGCAATGCAAGCCTTCTAGCAGTTTTTAAAAAGAGCAAACCTTCAAGAAGCTTAAATCATACTTTCAGGACTCATTCTCTGTGCTGCAAAAAGAGGCTTTTAACAGCTAGCAAGAGGCAGCAGCAAGTTAGGGAAGAATAAATCATTTCACTTACTTTGGTTTTTTTAAGCTCTCTGAAATCTCTGTGCATATTGGGAATCAATGAAACAAATATTTGGAGAGTAAGGTTGGCTCACAAATGGCAGACAGTTCCTACTCAGTAACTGACCCAGTGGCTCCAGTAACTCAGGCCCAAACTTGACATTAAGAAAAAATGACTGCCATTCTATGACTGTCTTCTCTTCCTCTTTTGCCATCCCTCCCTTTCCCCTATAATCTATGTTTTAATGACATTGTCCTGTGCACTCCTGCAGCCTCAGCACATTCCACTCACGGTCTCGGATGGGGCCATGGATGTAACTACAGTAGCGGGCAAATTCATAAGAATTCTGCTGTCCCAATATTTTTTTTTCCTTCATTTCCCAGATTCTTAACAAATTTACAGGACTGCAGTAACTCCAGATGAGTATTTGGAACTATGGTATAGGCATCCATGGAAAAGGGTCAGATCAATTTACCAAAGGAATGCAAACACAGCAAATATAACAGTGTTACGTGTGAATGATTATCAGTGTCCCACTCACTGCAATGCTGGGAAATTGAGAAATAAATGAAAATTTCACTGGGAGCAGAATTCATATGGGGGAGGCAAGGCAATCCCACCATTTTGCCCGCTTCATAGCTATACCTCTGGATGGTGTCAGAGCAGGGTATATGAACAATAAAGTGATTATATGTAACACAGAATTAGGAAATGTTATTTCTAAAAAGTACATATTTGTATTAGCCATTATTGTCAGAATAAGACTTTCTTTTTCAAATGTTGAGAATGATGCATGGGTGAAACACTACTATTGGATTAAAGTTTTTCCTAAAGTTTAGATGGAATCTCTTTCCTTGAAGTTTGAAGCCATTGCTCCATGGCCTAGTCTCTGGAGCAGCAGAAAACAAGCCTTCTCCATCTTCCATACATCACTTCTTAACCTTCTCTTCTCCAAGCTAAACATACCCAGCTCCCTAAGCTGCTCCTCATCTGTTTTAGGAGACCTTCATACAAATCTCAGTATGGCTTTGAGATCTGCAGTAAATCTTCAAAGTGTTGTCAATATGATATCTTTCTCATATATATTTTTACTCAAACTCTGTTCTTTCAGTGCTTTATGTCAAGGATCTTTGCACATGTGTAAACATCTTTTACATTTGGATTTGTAATTGGTTGACCGACCGAACCCAAAGAGTGATCATGAATGGCTGCTTTTCATCCTGGAGAGAAGTGACTAGCGGGGTGCCACAGGGTTCTGTCCTGGGCCCAGTGCTGTTCAATATTTTTATCAACGACTTGGATGAAGGACTAGAGGGCATGCTCATCAAATTTGCAGATGACACCAAATTGGGAGGGGTTGCTAATACGCCAGAGGACAGGATCAAAATTCAAAATGACCTGGATAGATTAGAGAGCTGGGCCAAGGCTAACAAAATGAAATTCAACAGAGAGAAGTGTAAGGTCCTACACTTAGGTAGAAAAAATGGAATACAGAAATATAGGATGGGGGACACGTGGCTGGATAGCAGTACGTGTGAAAGGGATCTAGGAGTCTTCATAGACCACAAGCTGAACATGAGTCAGCAGTGTGATGTGGCAGCCAAGAAAGCCAATGCAATTCTTGGTTGCATCAACAGGAGTATGGTGTCTAGATCGAGGGAGGTACTGGTACCACTCTACTCTGCTTTGGTTAGACCTCAACTTGAATACTGTGTCCAGTTCTGGGCACCCCAATTCAAGAAGGACATGGTCCAGCTGGAGCAAGTCCAGAGGAGAGCGACCAAAATGGTGAGAGGCCTGGAAGCCATGCCCTATGAGGATAGACTTAGAGAGCTGGGTATGTTTAGTCTGCAGAAGAGAAGGTTAAGAGGGGACATGATAGCCATGTTTAAATATTTGAAGGGATGCCACGTAGAGGAAGGAGAGGGCTTGTTTTCTGCTTCTCCAGAGACCAGGACAAGGAGTAATGTATTCAAGCTGCAGGAAAGGGGATTCCACTTGAACCTCAGGAAAAACTTCCTGACAGTCAGGGCTGTCCGGCAGTGGAATACGCTGCCTCGGAGTGTAGTGCAGTCTCCTTCCTTGGAGGTTTTTAAGCAGAGGCTGGATGGCCATCTGTAGGGAGTGCTTTGAGGGTGTTGACTGGATGGCCCGTGTGGTCTCTTCCAACTCTCCATTTCTATGATTCTATGATTCTATGACATATAATGTTATTCTTCCTCTCTTCCTATTTGGTCTATTCTTTTTGAGCAGGTTATGATGCTCAATTGCTACATTCCAGTCAAGAATCTCATCCCACAAAGCTTTTGAGTTAAATCATTTTTTTTTCTTTTTTTGCATTGACAGTTGAAGTTCATTTTGTTTATTTTCCATACTGAAAACATTTGTATTGAAATATCTGAAACCATGGCACATTCCTTTCAGATTCTATTGTTCCCATTACTTTGTGGTCCTGTATCCTGTGAAGTATGTTCTTCTATTTAGAAACACGGTGAATTAAAACTGATACTTTCTATGAAAGCAGAACTATGGCAATTTCTAGGGCTAGATGAAATATTTGTGTTTTATTGTGGTAGTTTTCAGTCCTTACCTCTAATCTTTAAAAGTGGACTCAAATATAACTTTGTCAAGGCATTCAGTGTGAGTGTGGTATGGCAGAAAAGATTTTTCTAAGTGGACAGCAGAAATGAGGTGATCTGACCTTGAGTGCAGCTGCAAGAATGTTTTGGCTAGCCAGCCTTAGGAGGTTTTGCCTTGTCAACATGAGAAGGTTGCCTGCTGTAAATGTGATTGGATCACCCCACAGGGTCTGGGGTGATGTTAAGCCCTTAAAAAGGCTTGGGTATGGCACTGTACTTTACTATTTGGGTCAATTCCTGGTGGTCATGCTGCTCTGCTGACTGATTTATGGAATGTATCCAGACATGCTGCCGGTTTGTGTTTTTACCTGCTGATTTATTGCTCCTATCTTACTTATTGCTTCCCGGCATGCTGCCAGAAGCTCTAACTTTAACTTCAGTGTGCTTAACTAAATAAATAGCCCTGAGTCTATGAGTCTCCAGAACTTTTTTTGCCTGCCTGGAGCCATTTGGTTGCAGCTGGATGTCACTGCCCTGTCAGCACTTTGCACGTGCTCTGAGGAGCTACCTTGTGCGACCCGACAAATTTGTGGTCAGAAACATATATTTCCAAAATTGCCATGTGATTCACAAAAGAGTGTGTGTGTGTGTGTGTGTGTGTGTACACACATGTGCATTTTTTAAAAAAAAATCCATGGAATTCATCAGTGGCAAGGAGTATGCCCAATGCATCCACTTGAAAAACTTTGACCCTCTAAACTATTCTTTTTGGAAAAATCTGAATTTCTATGTAGGAAAGAAGCCAAAATTCTCATGCAGATCCATGTTGGAGCTGGTACTAAAAAAATGAGGTCCCAGTTGATATCAAATCTGATGGATTTGCGTATCTCTAAACCCTTCCTTATTTGAAAAAAATTACCCTATTGGTAAGAAAGTACTTGTTAAAATATGTGCTGCATATGGAATAGGACTGCCTATTTTTAATCTCTCAATTACAGTTTTGTTTGCAGCATATGCTTTGTCTTATATATTGCAGTAAATAGAAGTGTCAAGAGAGATCTTCCCAGGATTTTTTTTTAAAAACCTCTTCTTTTGTTGCTTTTGGCTGGCCTTCTGTAATTGAAAAACTGAAGGAAACCTGTTTAGACATTTTGAAGCTAGAGGCAGGCCAGATATAAAGATTCTGACATTTTATAAAGACTCCAAGTTTGGAAAAACAAGTCAAATAGTGTAAATATGTTTATGTAGTTTATAAACACTGTCATTCTGGGATTTTTAAAGCAGAAATTTTCAGCATTTCTCTCTTTCACTCTCTTTTGGTTCCCAATCAATTAATAAATTCTAAGTTGATTAATCCTCTACCTTTTATCTTATCAAGCAAGCAATTAAATGTATGCTACATAGTATGCTATATATTATTAATAATAATACATATCTAAAAGAGCCATGACAACACAAGGCTGATGGGTCACATAGAAACAAGCCTTTTCCATAGTTCCAGCACTCTTCAACAAATGAATATGTGGATTTGCTATGAAGTTTCAGCTCTGCAGAGAGAGGCAGCCCATAGTGAGTTGTGGCAGTGAGTACTGATTTTCAAGCCCACCAAATTTGCCCACCCTGACCTAATATCATTCCCCCAATGCAATGTATGTAGGGAAATGCCAGTTACATCATTTTCAAGTTTTGAAATATCCAATTTTGAGTCCTTAATCTATAATAGTATTACCAACACAATAAACTGGAAACTGGAAAAGACAGTTCACCTTTTTTCCCCCTCAACATGTACTATAGGTCCTTTAATTCTGCCTTTCTAATTGGCCCATAAAAATAAACTTTTGTCAGTAGCTTCTGCTATTTATTAAGTTGATCCCTGTTTAGCTTAATGGAAACTGGAACAAAAGGTTTATTTTAAGAAGCAATGTCTGTTTGATTGCTGAGAGCCTATTTAAAAAGGATAAATCATAGCTTATCCCATTGCTAAAGTAACAAAGTAAGTTCCTTATAAAATGATTCATTGTCACCATAATACTCATTAAAATTACCATGGAATATATGTCATCTAAATTACAATGGGACAGATCCAGACTTGTCTTTCTGTGAATGGAAGGATTACTTTCGATAATAAAATGAAAAAAAAAATCTGAAAAAGGAACCCAATGAAGGAAGACAACCCCAATATTCATCAGTTCTTCTTCTTCTTTCCCCAATTCGGACCCCCTAAACCATCTTCATTATTGTGCTTGAGGGCTTCCAGTTCTCCAAAGTAAATTTTCTTATAGAGGACAGCAGAAGGAGAAGGTCTGGTTGAGAGCTGCCTCTTCTACTGACAGGAACATCTGATTTCCAGAGTTCTATTCTGTGCTGCAATCCTACCTTCTTTTTAAAATTGGTCCTTAAAATATGAGTCACATCTGTTTATATCCTGAATTTTGAATTTATCTCTATTTTAAGTTGTAGTTAACTAACAGCCCAACATCTGCAGTAATTTATGGAAGAGCAATTATAAAGCTCTCTAAAGCTTTCTGTACAGCTTTCTAAAGGTCAATGGTTTACAAACTGTGCTCCAGGGAAGCTTTCATTGCGTCAATTTGTAATGGTAGACAAACTTTTTTGAGAGAGATTTTGCCCCTCACTACTAATTTTTCCCTAGAATGGATGATTTCAGACTCTTGATTATTCAACCATAACAACAAAAAATGACTTGTCCTCATGATTTTTAAGTTAGATTCCTTACGTTATCTAAATCATAGGCCCTTTTCGCATGCCTTTTTTTTTTGTGCGAGCGCCCCTTGAGCATCACATGAATGGGAGCATCACTCCGTATGACGCACTCCCACTCACGCAACAATCATGAGGCTAAAGCGGGGTGCGCGTGCATTTTTTTTTATTTTCGGCTATAAGCCGAAAATACTGCGCACTTGCGCAATGCTCGCGGCACCCTCACACATTTACCTGCGGTGCTTCGGCGAGCCGGGCAGGTCACACTTCCTTCCCCCAGCACAGCCTACAGCTCCCAGACTGCGCTGCGGAAGGAAGGGGCAGGGCGCTGGAGCGACGGTTGCACTAGCAGGAAGCGACCTGTGGTGGGAAGGAGCGGGGAAGCGGCAGCATTACGAATGAGGCTTCTCGTGTGAGCCGCCCTCCCCAGTTGTGCAAACGGGTAAGGTGCGAAAAGGGCCATAGTGCTGAAATAAAGAAAGATAAAGACCAAGACCAGACTTGCAGGAACAGATTGTGAACTAAGTGCCTTTCCACCAACTGCACCACTTCCTAAGGATGCCAGAATTGGCATAGCTGATTCATACCTCCAGATTAGATTGCTGCCAAGGCTGTGCAAGGATGCTGAGCTCACAATGCAGTTACTCAAGTTCTGTCTTGGTAATCCACTGTCTGTGAGGCTACCCTTGACAAGTGATCAGAAGCAACAGCCAGTGCAAAATACGAACTGTTATCTGATAATTATTTTAGAGACCACATACGAAGGTTTCTGTACTAACTGCACTGGGTTCTAATCCTCTTTCAAGTTGAACTGAAGGAAACAGTTTTGAGCTATACAGCCCTAAACAGCTTGGGACCATGATGTCTGAAAAGATGAGTATTCTTATAGGAGACTGGCTAGAATTTGAGATTTGAGAGCCTCGGTGGAGACACTGTTGTGTATCCCACTGGCTCAACAGGCTGAGTTAATGAGTACATAGGACAGGACTCTCTCAGTAGCAGTACCTAATTTGTGAAACTCCTTCCCAAAGGAGATGATATTCACTCCAATCCTCCTGAGTGAGTAGCCAAGACTGCACTGTTTCATACAACCTCTGGCCCTTAACTGTGTTACTTGTGCACATGCTTTTAAAATGTTTCTTTTTTAAGACCAATTGCATCAAGTTGTTTATAAAGATTGGTTTTACCTGTTCCACCTCACCCACCTCATTTGGTGGGCTGAGAGACAATAAAGCAAAATTTTGATAATTTTTAATAAAAAAATGAGTTCATTACAGGTACAAAAAAAAATACCCTAAGAGCAAGTGTGATGTAGTGGTTTGAGCACTGGACTATCACCCAGGTGACCAAGGTCTAAACTCTAGTTCAGCTGTGGAAAGCTGCTGGGTGACCTTGAGCAAGTCACACTGTCTTAGCCTCAGAGGAAGGCAAAGGCAAATCCCCTCTGCACAAATCCTGTCAAGAAAACCTCATGACAGGTTTGCCTTACAGTCACCATAAGCTGGAAATGGTTGAAAGCATACAAGAATAATAACAAACCAAAGGGGAGGGGAGATATATTAGGCTCAAAATGTACCTGGCAGTATCCTTTCTTTAACTTTCAGGGTATAGTAGTTTTCCTGCTAGAGACATACAGATGTCTTATGCATATATACATCTTGTTCTGAACAGGGTGCAAGTGGCTGTTCTGTAGCCTCTTGCACCTCATTGTAAACCACCCTTCAGGCATCTGCCAAGTGCTTATGCTGCTCTGGTGGAACAGGGGGAAGAAGGATGGAGGAAACTGGAAACAAGGAGTTACTTCCCCCCCCGCAATTTGATTAAAGGTATAGAGAGAGAGAAGCAGAGGAAGATAGACATAGCTGATCCTCTGCCTCCCTCATATAGTGAATTGTAGTGGGATAAAAGGCAGTCCCCACTGCTAAGCTTTTACAGCCATTCAATAGCCATAGAAGAAGTCCAACAATAGTTGGCAGCTGTCATGGGAAGTTGCTCAGCTTATGACTTTTGCCCTTGGCTCTGGTTAGTTTTTGTTGAGGTTCTGAAAACAGCAGAAGAAGTGTTAAAACAGTTCCACTTCCAATACACCTACATCTTCCCACTTCTGCCCTAGAATATGTCCTCAGATACTGTGTAGGATACAATATTTCCTTGGTGGAAAGCTTCTCCAGAGAAATTATTCATTTTTGAAGGAGAAAGTTTGAAATGCACAGTTAAAGGTATATTTCATGCAATGCTTTACATTCTCCCTGGTCAAATACTGAAGAGCAAAGCCAGATAGCCTTGTAAGCATGCAGCTGCCGAGCTTTGCAAACATTTAGAGCTACAAAGCACTTTGGGTACACAAGCATTCTGAGTGAAGCCAAAGGATTTAAAAAGAGAACAGCAATAGAAAAGATGGCATCTTGGGCTCTGCAGATGCCCCTTTCAGGCATGTACTGAGAATACTGGTTTTTTTATCCGATCTTTTGCAAAACCAAGTTTAAAAGGAGCATGCGATTTTTCTTGTGTGGGAATCTGTTTGGCATGGTTGACTTGCTCCTTAAGTTACCTGTAGGTGCGTGATATGCTTGCTAATAATAGTATTAAATCACAAAGATTTTTCATTCATAAAAGTATCAGAATGATTTTACGAAGTTTATGATCATAGTGAATGTGCATCTTTTGTGTATCCAGTTAAGGAAATTTGAAAGAAGGGGCAGGATTATAGCAACACATGTGGATCCCTGAATACAGAATAGAATATCATTCTGCTTCTGATGTGAGGAATTGTTACTTAGAGAATACTATTCCTACAGATGGAGAAATATATCAGTTTCATTTTCCCACATCTTTTTTTTTTAATTTCAAGTTTTCATCCTGCTTAAGATGACACTTTGAACATTGATGTCTTCTTTATAAAGCAAACCAACTGAATTAATTCTCACTCATTTACTCTGGCTGAATTCAATAAGATATAGCCATATCGACTGGCAAGCACTCCGTTGTACTTGCCTACCATATATCTACAAAAGGTAATGCTTGTGAGAAGAAAGAAGGAGAGAAAGAAAGAAAGAGAGAGAGAGAGACATGGTAGTTTAATTCAGCATGACAAATATAGATAGATATACATGGATTCAAAATTTTTACAGACTAAGGCCATTTCCGCACTACACTGTTATAGTGCTATTATTCCACTTTCAACATCCAATGGAAACCTGGGGTTTGCAGTTTATGGAGGGGCCTTTAGACTTCTCAGCCAGAGAGCTCTTGGGCCTCAGTAAACTACAAACCCCAGAATTCCACAGGAGGTTGAAAGTGGAATAATAGCACTATAATGGTGCAGTGCAGAAATGGCCAAAGTAGTCAAAATCTCGTGCCTAGATTGAAAAATCTGCATTTTTTTTTTTGCTCTATTTCATATTAAGATTCAACTTCCCCCCTCAAAAGAAATTTCAAAATCTTTCTTCCCCTGTGACCAGTGACAATGGAGCAGAATTCTGTAGCCATTCTTGAAGGCTGCCATTTTTTTTCCTTTTCAGAATGTCCAAGAGATTGTCAACCAAGTCCTGATGTTGTGTAACACTGAGCATTCTGGGAAAGGAAAAATGGCAATGATGTAGACTCAAGTTGATTGACATGGACTCAATTCATACTTAAGTCACATTAGTGACTTGATTTGGACTTGACTCAGCAATAAATGGTGCACTAACTTGACTCAAGTCATGACTTGTATATTTTTAGTGAACAACTTGCTGCTCTTGGTTCAGTAACAGAAGACATGCATCCAGAAACTTTATGACTTTGAATAACACCTACTGGTCATGTGACAATCTGATGCAAGCCCAAAATGTGGGTGTATTTCTCACAGAGGAACAGCAAACGTATTAGGCTACAGGCCTGACACAGAATAGAGGTCAGCTCAATTCATATCAGAGAAATCTTCTAAAACTTAGCTAAGAGTGGAAGGCAAGATTTATCTCCTAAGTGCAGGGCACATTTCTCAGAGGGGAACAGCAAACAATGAGCTTGAGGAGGAAGGATGCTTCCTTCTAAAGATTTGGAGCTTCAGTAATGGAGAATAAGAAGGATCCTATTCTCCACTTTAAAAAAAAAAAGCCTCCAACTTCACAAATGGGAAGTTAAGAAGGATTCTATGCCCCACTTCAGAAGCTGCGGATGTTTTTATACCCATTGACACAAAAGCCTCTGGCTTCAGGAAGGGGGAGTAAGAAGGATGCTGTTCCCTACTTCTGAAGCTGCAGATGACAAAATTGCAAATGTGGAAGGCTGACTCATTTGTTTAAAATGACTTTATTCAACTCTGTCCAGAAATTCTGGAATACAGGTTGGAATATAGGTTGGGATATAAATTTGGCTCCCCGACTTGAGACTTGACTTGAATGAATCTTGCAAGAAGTTGAGACTCAACTTGAGACTTGAAGGCAGAGACCTGAAACTTGACTTGAGACTTGGGCTCTTTCCTCACGGGGGGGGGGGGCGAAACGGGGTGGCGCACGCAGGGGCAGAGCTTACCTGCGAGTGGGTTACTCTGTCCCTGCAGGGAGCGCAGATTCTCCATTCTAAACACCACCGAATTTCGGCTGCACTCAGTGGCGTTCGGCGGTGCTCGGAGGCGCCCAAAATGGCTTCCAGCAGCTTCCGGTGGTGCTCCGCCAATCAGGGCAGCGCACCAGCCAGAAGCCCCCCGGGCAGATCTGTAGGGGCGTGCTACCGCATCTCTGCAGTTCTTCACCGAGGGCTGCCACGGGGCAGCGCGGGTGAGTTTTGTAAAAACCACTTGCGAAGGTGGTTTTTATAAAACTCACAGCGCCATCCCCGCAGCTGCACTAGAGCAGTTTGAGGTCTAGATCCTCACTTTTTCTAACTGCGCTAGCGCACCCTGCGGTGAAGAAGACCTCCAAGAGAGGTCGCCCTAGCGTGGACAATATGCCCATGTGGAAATGGCCTTGGAGTAAAAGACTTTAATACTTCACTGAAAAATAGTAGCTGGCTAGAGAGACCACAAAGCTCAACTACCCAGCACAGGAGAGAGATATAGGGTCCAAACGATATGTGTGAGGAATGAATAGAAAAACCAGCCATGATCCGATTCAGATTCATTTTGTTTCAGACCAAAATTGGCCCAATAAAATTCTATTCTTTGGTTGTTTTTCCTAATGTTTTCCCCTTGAACAATTTCCCTGCTATGATTTAGCCCCGAATCTGCTTTCGCTATGCCGGAAAGGAAGAAGGTGAACCTTACTGCCTGCATTTTTTCCCATGTCCCCAAATCTTCATTGGCTGTGGTAACCTGACTGATGGATTGGGGCCCAAATATCTGCAAGAGAATTGTACCCTGTTCCAGCCTGCCTGCTTATGCTTTAAGCTCATTGGAGGAGCGATTCTTGAAGCATCCTTTGTAGGTGAGAAAGGAGAGAGCAGAATATCATCCCTGAGTGGTGCTTGACATTATATTCTTCTTAGCAGCAAATCAAAATCTATTTGTTTGCCTGAATGATTTACATCTTAATTGATTTATTAATCTGAGTGGAGTTGTTAATTTGGAAGTAGCTTTCTATTTTATTCCATTTCTGCCTTTTATTGTTGTCTTTCCATGTGGTTTTATTAGAATTGTTTTAAAAATGCATTTTACAAACCATTCTGGTATCATAATAAGATGAAGAGGAGGATAAAATATTTTAGGGCAGGCATCTGCAGAGAAGTATAAGTGATTGGGAAATCTTTTAACCCCTCTCGTGTCCAGTGACTCAGTCCTTGAACGTTCTTTTCCAATGCTTGTTTGTTTATTAGTTTATTGGTTCAGACAAATTTACTTCAAGTTCTGAAATTTGCCTGAGAGGATAACCCATAAAAAAATAAAAATCAATTTTCAGACAAGAATAGGCAAATGTGGAGGGGGGAGTTAATTACTTCACTCCCATCTGCCAGTTCTTCCCTCCAACTCTCTCAGCCTTTAGATTACCAGTATGAAATATAGGTATAAGAACTGCCTATTTTTTCTTGTGATATGCATTCCACTCTGCTTCATATTCCATTTTGTAATTCAGATATAGGGAAAATATTCATAGCATTGTTTCCCTTTTACTCTCCCCTGCCTCTGAAGTCAATGACAAAACTTTTCTTTCACTTTAACCCCCTACATTTTTACTTTTCATCTGAAGCTTCTTATCCTCCCTTTGACCTACCACAAAATTTAGGCAGATCTAAGATCAAGGAAGCAAGATAATAAAAAGACCCTTTTCCTCCTTATCAGCCTTTAGATAACTAATATCATTCCCAGAGGGAGCTGTCCACAAGGTTTTTAGCTGTCTTATCATTTCTTCAAAATGTGCAGCTGCTCTGAGCTACAGAACCAACTCTTATCATAAAATAATATATCCGGGGTTATCTTTGGAAGAATTCAACTCTCCAGTTCCTCTGTTCCTCTGGGAATAATTTCATCAAACCTACAGGCTTTTATGTGAAGGGCAGACAATTTCTGTTTCCTCAGTGTCATTCTTCGGACTGAGTGGCTACTAGAAAGGTAATGTTCAGTGACTCTGAAGACATTTTAGTAAAAAGCTTCCTTGGAGTGAGGAAATGGCAGTTTTCTTTCCTCGTACCATTGTATCATATGCCTTCACAGGTACAATTGACAAGTATTAAGAGGTTAATAAAACCAGTTGATTGAGTCCCATCACATGCCATGTCAGCATGGCAGACTACATAGTGTGCTTCATGGAGCCCGTTGATTACTATGACATGTGGCTGGCCAAAAAAGAAAAGTCTTCCGACACATCCAGTATGTGTATACCAGGCTTCAATTAGGAATGGGGGAAAAAAATTCTCTTTTATCTTCATTTTTCTGTTTGTTCTGAACTCTGAGAATTTGACCAATTGTTCAGTTTATTTTGAGATCACAATAAATTAAAAAAAAATATTATGACATTCTTCCATTTATTATGATCTTCAGTTTATTATGAGAATGTATTTAATCAGTTGAGAACCAGCATAATTTAGGCCCTTTCCACATGATGTTGATGTCCTGCTTCTGCCACAGGGTGACAGCAGTCAGCAGGTCATGCTTCTGCATGACGTCATTACTTCCCACTGCCATCCTGTCGCGAAGCGTCACATTTGTGCAGCATTTGCAAAATGGAAAAAATCCGTTTTGCACTTCCAATCCTCCAGCACCCCTGTACTTACAATTGTGCAGAAGCCATGGAGGCGTGATTGTGATACTTCCTGCCCCAGTGCAGCAATGGCACATGCCTGGCTGCACTATGGAAGGAAAAGATGGAGCCATCAGACTTTCTTCCACAGGAAGCAAGCAGGTGCAGAGGACAGCATTGCTGACAGGTTCCCTTCCAGACCTGAATTGCAGTGCAATGACACGGAAGAACACTGTCATGCAGAAATGGCCATAGTGGCTTGAGCTTTGGGTTAAGACTCTGGAGGTCAGGGTCTGAATTCCTATTCAGCCATAGAAATGCACTGGGTGATCTTGGGCAAGTCACTTTCTCTCAGAGGAAGTCAAAGGCAAACACCTTCTAAACAAATCTTGCCAAGAAAACCCTGTGATAGCTTTGTCTTAAGGTTGTCATAAATTAAAAATGACTTAAAGGTACATAACAACAATCTAATTGATTAATTGTTAAAACATTTAAGTTCTGTTGTATTGTTGTGTGCCTTCAAGTTGTTTCCAACTTATGGTGACTCTAAGGTGACCCCATCATGAGGTTTTCTGGGGCTGAGAGTGTGACAAACCCAGTGGACAAACCCAGTGGACAAACCCAGTGGACAAACCCAAAGTCACCCAGTGGATTTTCACGGTCAAACAAGGAATCAACCCCTGGTCTCCAGGATTGCAGTCCAATGCTCAAACCACTACATCACACTGGTTCTCCATTTATACTCTGCCCATATCTGAAAATCTCAAGCTGGCTTGCAATTAAATGAATTTAAACACTAAGAATAATTTAAAGAATAAAAACCACTCACATATGTTGGACAAAATTAGGTATGCCTGCAAAAGCTTTAATAAAGAGACATGGTTTTGTTGGGTTTTGGAATGACAGTATAGTGTTGGTGCCATTCGGGCATCTAAGGGACTGCAGAGAAGGACATTTCCCATATCCTCCCACAGTGTATTGTCCTGACTGATAGAACACAAAAGAGGATCTCTCCAGATTTCAATAGTAGTTAAAGATAATTTGCATGAAAAGTTCGGGTATGTTTTTGTTTATTTTTCCTATACATATGAGGCAAAACTGATCCAAGGGAGTGCATTTTGTTTCATATTCACTTTTTTTGCAAACATTTTTCCTAATATCGTATATTTTTAATATTATTCACATCAACATAGACATTTTGCACACACTTTCCCCTATTATATTCATTTCTGAATTCACTTTTTAAACTGGAGATTTCTGTTCAATTCCCTGATTGCAGAGGTTTAGTATAAGTTGCATTTTGGTTCATAGACTGACCGAAAAATATAAACTGATATAACTTTGCAGTGAAATGACAATTCATCTCTAGGGTTTGTTGTTTCTGTTTCTGTTTTTGTTTTGTTTTTCTCTTATTTCTAGAAAACCTGATAAACACAGTCATGACATTTTTCTTATCACCCTGTTACTTAGAAAATATTTCATTAAGAAAAAGCCTTTCAGTTTGACATGATGTGTTAATGGCTTTTCATGTACTTTTAAGTTCCATAATGCCAGAGAATTGTAGCTGTTAAAGGTTAGACCCTTAACAGGTGTGCTATGTCAGCAATATGGAAATAGTATGGTACCCTATTCTATAATTAGTTCTGGTTTCATCACTGCTTTGCAGTTGGATGGATGTCAGCAGCAAAGTGGTAGATTAAAGTCTAGATTTCACTTTTTGCTGGAACAAATAAATGCATTCTGTGCAAATGAAGCTGTCATACAGCTCAAATTACCATTTTACTTTACTTGTATTTACAAGTACCCAACTGGCAACCACCAACATCCAGACAGGACAGAACAGTATTTTTGTTATGAAGTGTTACTAGCTAAAATGAACGGATTTCCATGATATATTTCACTGTTTTGTGTTACCCAAGAAGTATATACACATCAGAGTAAAACTGCCCTTCCACATCAATTGATCTAGGTTGCATGCATATTTGGCAAAGATTTGAAATTCCCCAAAGTTGGGATTAATTACCAGATGCTCCAGCAATTTCATCATCACAGCTGAACAGTTCTCACCTCTCACAGCAGCAGTGTGCCTGTGAACTTTCAAAATCTCCAGACAGCCACTGTTGGCAGCACGTTCCACCTTGAAAACATTGATTTTGCAATTTAGTCTAATCTTAACTTTTCCTAATCACATAATTTGATCTTACTATTTTCTCTACTGTAACCAGCAAAGGCACTGTTTGAATACCTCATTATCTGTCAGGACTTTAGGAATTATGTTCTTGTACCATGCATTATATGGTAAAGCCACCACAACGTGACTTTTCCTTTACATTTGTACATAGCAAACATTGCTTCTATATGTTTCCTCATGGAAACAGATCAGGAATACTAATTCTATATAATAGATATCCTTATGTGGACATAGAGACTGGTGAAAGGGAGATCTGGATCAACCCAGGTTTAGAGATTCTATGGGTAGATAATGGAACTGGCAAATTGGGGCCATGTGAGAGGTATGCTAGTAAAGAGGATCTGATGTTCACTTGATGTATTTGGCTGGGGATTATAGGGCTTGAAGCTGAATGGAAGGGAAGGAAAATAATTTTATCCATATATTCCTACCCTTATAAGTTGCCCCTCTTTCTAATCTTGCATCTCTGTCTCTCTAACATTTCTTCTTTGATATTTTACTGTTCTCCCATGTTCCCACCAAATGTATCTGTGACAGACAGAGAGCAGGGCCTTTCTAACAGACCTCAAAATACAGGCAAGTTTGTATGGTAGAGTACAGTCGCTCAAATAATCTGGACGTGAACCATAGAGGATTTTACAGGTTGTCACCAACACCTTGAATTCTCCCTGGAATGAACAGGCATCCAGTAGAACCATTGCAACAACAGAGTTATGTGCTCCCTGTAGCCAGCCCCAGTTAATAATCTGGCTGCAGCTCTTTGGACCAGCTCAAGTTTTGAACATTCTTCAAGGGGAGCCCCACTTACAGCATGTTACAGTAATCAAAACAGGTTACAACCAAGAAATGTGTCACTGTGGTCACACCTCAAGGAACAGGTGTAGGTGGTGTACAATCCTTAACTGTGCAAATGCATTCCTGGCCACCACTGAGACAATTCCTTCAGAATATGAGAAAACTAGAAATAATTCTAGTTATATTTGAAGATTGAAAGTCAGTCAGTCAATCAATCTAAAACCAACTTCTGCTTTTGATATACGCAGTCTATCTGTTGATTTAAAGCTAGGGGAAATATAATCCCTTAGATCTTTCATTGCTTCAGAATTGCAATACTCTGGGGGGAAATCAGCCTCTTTTCTGGAAAACTACTTAACACAGGACAGGGAAGTGATATTAGCCGAGAACCAAGGTCACTAATGGAGTATGTCTTCTCTGTTTGATATGATTATGAACACAATTTACACTGAAAGCACAACAAAAGAAATGATTGGGTAGGTGGGGAATTCACAGTCTATCACAGGAGCATTTGTACTATCATTTCAGCAGCAGACAAATAAATAAATAAATGAAAATGTAGACGACATCAAGAGATCCTTTCATTCTGTTGATTTGCAGACAATGGAACAGGTTATTTGAGAGTGTTCTCTGATGCTGCATGTTGAAAGATGGTAAAAATTCATTTTCACAAGGTATTATTGTTTTCTTTTGTCATTGCCACAGCCTTTGCTTGAACTATAATGGATTCTGGGTAGGGAAAAAGTTCCTTTTCTGAAAAGTATCTTCAAAAGTTGCTTCGTATGTGGGCTTCATTTCACTTCACACTGAGAAAAGTGAGGGGGTGAAGTCCCAAGCACATTTTTCTAGTTGAAATCTGCTTGCAAGTTTGTGTGGTTCTCTACATGCACAAATATGGAGGGTATATAAATGGATACTGCATTTCTTGATGAGTGGAGAGCACCTACTTCATAAAAGTTCTGAAACTGATGAACTGATTCTCAATAATAGAGCCACTGGTTTGCTTGAATTTTGTAATATGATGAGTGTAGTCTATTGAAATAAATGTGAATAAGTATGCAATTCAGGATGCAATCCTATACCTGCTTACCTGGGACCAAGTCACATTGAACTCAATGAGAACTATGAAGGTGTATATGTGCATAATATTACACTGCAATGCTAAGTTGGATTGAGACAATACCATAAGAGCTGATTTTTTTTTTAAAAAAGGTCTCTGACAGTTATACAGTACATAATAAATAATAATTTTTGTGATGTAACACATTGTAAAGATTTTTTTAACCTTTTCTATCAGTAGAAAGTTACAGAACAATCCCGTTGCCCAAAAGTAAGGCCCTTTCCACACGGGGTAAAGAAAACGGCTTAGGGCGACCTCATCTGGAGGTCGTCCACACAGTGGGGTGCGCTAGGGCGGTTTGAAAAGTGGAGGTTCTACACCTCAAACCGCCCTAGCGCAGCTGCAAGGGGTGGCGTGGCACGTTTTTTAAAAACCACATTTCATGTGGTTTTTAAAAAACGAGAGCGCGCTAACCCGTTGCACCACCCCATTTGAAACTGCAGGGACGCGCTAGCACGTCCCTGTAGAGCTGCCCGGGGGTGGGCTTCCGGCTGGCGTGCTGCCCTGATTGGAGGAGCGCCACCAGAAGTCGCCGGCCGCCATTTTGGGCGCCGCTGAACACCGCCGAAATTCGCCAGCGTGTGGAGCGGCGAACGCGCGCTCCCCGCAGGGACGGAGCAACCCGTTTTCAGGTAAGATCCGTCCCTGCGTGCGCTGCCCCGTTTCCCTGTCCCCCGTGTGGAAAGGGCCTAAGTTCAACTGAGTTCAATGAAGCTTACACCCAAGCTAACAGGCATATTTGTGCTCTTACAGCAACTTAACATCATTCCAAAACTATGTCTTAGCTTACACAAAGGACTGGATTATCAGGTTCATGTTATCCACATATTTGCTTTCTCAAGACATCCCTGCCACCCAGTGATGACTTATGGACCAAGCAGGTGCCAGTTTAGCCCAAAATGGAGGGAGGAGGTATTCTCCTGCTTGATCCCTGAACCACCTGTGTAATAATTATAATTTCTCTGATTCAATTCCTCCTAGTCTGGGGGTTAGAGAGAAAGAGAGGTTGGGCTACCATGTCACACATTTGCATGTAATGTGTATTTTGGTCATGCATTTGCTATCTAGGCAGCAATGCACATATTCTTATGTTTCACATCTTCACATGATATTTAACACTATTTTGCAACAGTGGAATGCTAACATAGTACAGGGAAATACACTCAAGTCTATAGGAAATGAAAGTAGTATTAGCTGCACAGCATGACCTATTTTAATGGGTAATTTGTTTATATAGTCCCATATGGGGCTGCTAATAAAAAATGTATTCAAAATCCAATCAATAAACTATGAAATATCTAGACAATCAAGTTTTATTGAAGCACTGGAAAGAAATATTCTTTGATAGACAATCTGACTGAGATTGGAGTAATTTCCTTGGAAGAACTGCAGAAGTATGCCACAAGGATTTGTCTGGATGCTACAGTAAAGGCAAAGGAAATTGTTGATACTGCAGTATTAGCACTTGAGCAATGATCTAAGTACACCTCCTTTTTCCTGATGATATTCTGCTTTCTTCCATCCAAGTCATAAACCACTTCAAATCTCAAATTTAAACCAATGGTGAAGAATTAAATGTGGGGTTGGGTGTGTAGTGTTTACAGACAAAAGCTGATGTATTAGTTCAAAGATAACATGAAGAGGCAACACCATGGCATGAAAACATTCCAACTGGAGGCAGCGGCACCCTCCATGAAAAGAGAAAGTACTTCTGGGATTTCAGGATATTAAAAGAGCATTCAATGGTAGACAGACATCTGTGTACAACCAAAAGTATAAATATGCCATGTATAAACACAAAGGTTTTCCAGATAGTTGAAGGAGAAGGCACCTGAACCACCATTGTTCATAGTGCACAAATTCATTTTCTGTCCCATTTTGCAGGTTTCAAAAATCCACAAAAAGCCTGTTCAACCATAAACCACAAGACCCAAAGGGGTGGTAAAGTGCACAAAGGGAATGTTGAATCTGTCATATTATCTTCAAGTGTTGAAAAATGATTGCTTGAATACAATGCTGCTGCTATTATTGTTGTTGTTGTTGTTGTTGTTGTTGCTATTTCTTACATTTTTACCAGTCTGATTCTCATAAGAGCTTATAACAAATTAAAAAGCATATCATCAAAAATCCAAAAGATACAAAAATTAAAATGAGATTAAACAGGAAAAAATCAGATTAAAACATATGGCGTTAAAATGCATAATAACAGAGAAAAAAAACCTTATTTCATCCCATCCCTAACTACTTTGGAAAGAGAGTACATGAAATCACATTTCTGGCATTGTTTTATAATCTTGTATTCTTTGAACTTCTTGGTTTGGAGAGGCTCATAGGTACAGATTTAACTGGATTCAAATAGCAGTTTGGAACTCGACACCCAGCCCCAATAGATATGTTGCTTTAGTAATCATCTGGTTTAGATTAAGATTTCATATAGAAACTGCAGCCTTGTGTACCTCCTATCTTTTAATATGCCTTGATCTTGTTTTTGCTGCTACTTGAGCATTCTGACATGAAAGATAGTTACATCAAGATACCTCCACCAATAGACCTGAAGCACCTTGTCTGGCTTCTTGTCTCCTCTGCTTCTGTGTTTCTGAGCTGGATTGTGGAGAGGGTCACCAATCTTGATGTAAAGGAGAAACTGAGTTTCAGGATGTATTTAAAAAAAGAGTTTTATTCTACACATTTGCTTTAAACACATACCCACACATAAACTGAATCTATCCTTTATTTCAGATTTTATAGGATGTTTCCAGACCCTTCTGCTTTTGGACCGAGATCTTGGCCAGGATACTGGTCTGCAAAATTCCAGAACAGAAGCTAGAATGGCAGGATCTGAATTTTTTTCTATCAATGGCAAATTTATGAGGACAGTATAATTAGCATCTTTGGACCTTGACGATGACCACCACCCCCAGCTTCAAGGCCTGAGGCTTGGCTGAATCCCAACGGCATCCCATGAGAAAATTTACCCTTCTGATTGCTTGAGCATCCACAGATATGTCTTGCTTCTTCAAGGAATCCTGATTAAGGGGGCACAGAGACTGGGTGAGAATGAAAGTGTCCCTTCAGTGATACCCTTCCAATTACTTTTCTGGAAAGGTCCCCCTGTGCATATACCTACTTTATACTTTATTTTTATTGGTACCAGAAAATGACTTTTTCATTTCTTTTCCCAAGTCTTTTAAAGCATGCTGTACATTGTAATATTATTTTAGCAATGAAGGATTCTTTGGATTCCAAGCTTCCTTTTTCTTTTATCAAACATGGGGTTGTTATATGGTGTTTTATCTCATGTTTTACATTTGACCATTTGATCTGTTATTTTTATTCTGTGAACAGCTGAAGAAGTTCTTGTTATATAGTGATCTAAGTAGGAAGGAAGGAAGAAAAAATTGCCATGCTTATCCCACTCCAGAGAGATCACATCTTCTATAGTTTCCATACTTTTCTTAAATATCTACAAGCTATCCTTTCCTTGCCATGGGCAGGTAACAATCAATCAATCAATTTTATTACAATGAGAGATGAGTCATAAAAAGGACAAGCAGAACATAATAGCAAATCAAGGTTAGAGAGGCAAAACAGCACCTAGATTCAAGAATTCCTGTATAAATACCTTGATAGCAATTCCAACAGTCAGATTCAGAATCAATACCAAATAGCATTCACTAGGATTAGGGTGAGCCATGATGGGATTTGTTGAATTTATTTCTAGTGGTACATGCTAAGATATGAACTTTGCAACCTTCAACACAAATTCTTCAGAGGAATCTGAAAGAAGAAGGGAGGTATACGGGCTATCAGATCTGCCAGGTAACTTTCCCAAAATCAGGTCTGTAATTTTGGAATGCATATCCTTATAATATAGATAATATAGCAGAGCATGAACACTTTCTTTCAAATATGCCTGACTGACACGGGCTGATATAATACACATAAGGAGTTTGTAAACGCATCCCTTCCAGTAAAGCTGATGGCAAAACATTGAAACAAGCCAAGCTAATATTTGGAGTTTTCCAGAGCATAAAGACAATTGACCACAGAAAAAAATTATGCTGTGGTGACCTGCTGGGGGATAGCACAAGATTCTTGCTTTGATTTCCTGCAGGGCTTAGTTCCAGATCCATTGCTTGATTGTTTCCTAAGCCCAAGAGAATCCCAAAAATAGTATTGCTGAAGAGAAAAACCCATATTGTTGTAATCTCTCCTTAATATCTCTTATCCAGAAAGAGGAAAAATTGTCAATTAAGGTCAGGAGGATGAGAACAGAAAGAAGGAGTAAGATTTCAACTTAATCCAAGAGTTGATTATATAGAACCAAGCATGTGATTCCAATGGGACCATCCCAGTTTCTACTCTAAGTAAGGCATTTGGGGCAAGTGTCTGTTTATATGTCTGTGCTGATGTTGAATATACCCTGACTTCTAAAGTTCAAGGAAAAGGTGAAGGTGAGCGGGGAGGATTGGGTATGTTTTTTAATGTTTTTTAATGTATTTAATGTTGTTCGCTGCCTCGATCCATGTGGAGAGGCGGGATAGAAATTATTATTATTATTATTATTATTATTATTATTATTATTATTATCATCATCATCATCATCATCATCATCATCATCATCATCATCATGAAGTGCTCATATTTTCCCCAATAAATGGAAGGATTTGACTATTCATATCAGGAACTTCACATTACCTGCTCTTTGATTTTCTGCTGAAATAATATTTCCTTTGTGTGCTTGCAAAAGGCACATCTCTTCATGACTGAGCTCTGGCTCAGCCTGTGGTATGATCAACTGCTTTGCATTTTCACACCAGTGATGAATCCCTCTGAAACCAGCTTTGATTGGTCATCCCCCTCCAGAAGCCTGCTTTTAATCAGTACAAATGGCATTACATTATTTAACATTGAGAGCACCAGCTCATCAGTTATTGATCTGTCATGATGCAGAGTTCTGCTGCACTAATTAGGGAGAGGAGAGGGGTTTTTAGAAGAAGGAAGAGGAGGAGGAGGAGGAGGAGGAGGAGGAGGAGGAGGAGGAAGAGAAGAAGAAGAAGTAAAAGTAGGAGCAGAAGTAGGAGTACTTAGGGTGTTCTGACTCTTTTTCAGTCAAGTGCATACCAGAATAATATTACTTTGCAAAGATATTAGTGGTGATGAACCTAAGAAAACACTATGAAATCCATAGGGTCTCCATAAATTGACAGGAAATATGAAAGAACACACACACACACACACACGTAAGGGCCAGTCTATGGAGGCTGAAGAAGGAAGTGACAAAATGAAATGGGAGAGTTCTGAGGGGCTAGAATGGAAGGCATCACTTCAGAGAACAAGAATCATGTCTATTAATACATTTCTAGTTTTTAAAAACAAAAAACTGACATATTTATAAAAACTCTTTTTTAAAAAAAAAACTATTCTGTTCTGTAATTGGAAATCTGGCCCAACTGCAGAGCACTACAGCCTTTTTCCAAGATTATCTTTCTCAAATGATCTCAGATTATGTTTTCCAGATTTTACTTCACTTTTGTCCCAAAAGAAGACTTCTCAGGGCTTGTCAAGATGTGCTTGCTTGGTGATCCCATATAGATGACAGAATACCCTATCCAGGTTGGCCACAGAGTTTCAGCCTTTGAACTCCTGTCATTCACCTGGCCTTTTTACTCTTAAACCAATTTCCTGGGCCTGGTTATTGGCCCCAAATGACACTGAAAGATGTTACCCTGTTTACTGGGGGTCCCATGAGGGACACCTAAACATGCTCAACTATAGGTGGGGAAAATTAGCTCAGAGTACTGCTTTAGCTTTATGAGAGGCAGGGTAACTTAGCAGGATCTTTAACCCAAGTCAGGCCAAGTCAAAAGCAGACTGTTTTGAAAGCAATGAATGATCTTTATTAAATACAGGTACACAATGTAAGCAACACACACACACACAGATAACTAAGGAAAATAAAGGTGTGAGTAAGACAGCGGGATTTTCAGTGGGATACAACTGATTCGGGTGATACAAAACCTGTTCCTGAAGCCCAGAAGAAGATAGAGAGCGATGCTGGGGTTCAATGTGGCTCAGCACGTGGAGTTGAGGGGAAGCTTGCCAAGCAAAGTGGCAGCAAGGCGGTCTGGAACTCAGGAGTGATCCAAGACAGGTCTCAGAATCAGGGGGTTTTATAGGGAGAAGCGTGACTGCAGGCTATGCCTTACTTGGGGACAACAATGAGTTTTGGGTGCGAGACAAAGTCTCCGGAGGGTCACAATTTAGCATGATCGAATCAGAGCCAAATTAACAATGGTGTAGCCAGTATGTAAATGTGCAACGCTTGACAGTGGATGGTTCAGCCTTTGTCAAGTTGCCTGCTCTGGGCAGGGAGCCTTTTGTAGGTAGCACACATACATAATGTGGTGTTAGCTGGGGAGGTCCCTGAAGCTGCGATCTGGTATTTCTGGCTTGCCTATATTGTTCGAGAATATTTCAGCAGTTAAGTGCCGAGCCTAGCTTTGTTCTTGTCCAGGGGCCTCACAAACACATGGAGAAGGGTGGTAGAACAAGGCTGAATTATGATATCAAAATGATATCGGGTGTTATCGCCAAATAGGCCTAAGCTGCAGTAACAAAGAGGACAAGTGGATGGCTTAATTGGTGGCTTCAGTATGATAATTAATGACTGCCCCCCGTTATTAATTCTTAAATTAAAACATTCAGGCAGTGATGTAGAAAACAAAAACAGAAAAGATTATCGTATAGCAAGTAAATCAAATATTTGGGCTAATGCTGTACACAGTACAATGTAACATCTCAGTTAAAACAAAGTAAAACTTTACTCTGCACTCTTTCCACACTTCCAGCTCCCATTAAACCAAAGATCCCTCTCACACTTGCTGCCCCTATCAGTTTTTAGCCCTTATCATTTCTCTACTTCTGACTGACCCTATCTTATCTGCTCCTCTCAAGATTTAGTCAATTTCTATCTTTCCGTCCCTTTTTCTATTTCTAACAGGCCCTATTTAGAAATGCTGCTTAACAGTTGCAGACAGGCCTCTAGTTTTATATTCTTTTCCCTGTATACCCCACCCATCATTCTGTGAACTGTGATAAGCCAACATCGTTCAGACTTATCTAGCTCCATTCTTCACAAGTTTTTTTTAAATTTTATTTTAATGATGGGGGGTTCCAATTATGAAGGAAACATTGAAAATGGCATCCCCCCATTTGCAGTCTGAATTGCTCAGGATCTTGTCACTCAGAATTCTATCCAACCTCCAAATTTCAGAAATGAAAACTGAGACACAAGTGGCCAAGAAACACTAGTGTGTGGTCAAGATGGCTAAAGTTATTAATGCGGAAGAAAAGAAAAACTAGGAGAAGACACAGCAGTTTGCTTTTGCCTGGAGGTACTGTGAACAGAATTCAGATAATTGCATGCAAACTGCTTTCGGACTTTTAACTCAGTTTGCAATAATGGGGTAATCTGAGGACATATGAGGAAAATGGGAGGAGCAGAGAGAAACTGGTACATTTTAAAAGCAGATGAACAAGTGAAACAGCAGAAGATTAATCAGGACTGTCCCCACCAAGTCAGCTGGAGGGTATGTCCTATCACCTTCTTCTCAAAATTTGGAAAAGAGAATTTGAACTGTAACTCCCAGAATCCTACAGTCAGCATAATTGGAGGTCATGTTAGCTGAAGAAGTCTTGGACCTTTAGTCAGAAAAGTAAATTTTTTCAAGCTTTGTTTTTGCGGCTGGCGGAGAAAACCAAAGCATAGTGACACAGCACAACTGAGTTACAAGTGAGAAACAAGACACCTCTTCAAATAACCTCACGTGATTCCTCCCAACATCTATACTCCCAAATGCCTAAAGAACTATTGATTATTCCCATTGTTAGGTATATTTCTGGCAGCAGTATGAAAGGATTTATTTGTATTTACCAGTATGTCGACATAAGGCTGTTCCACAAAAGCAAGAACATTGACTGGCCAGAGTTCTGAGTAATGTTGAGAAAGTCCTGAAGGAATGCTGCCATCAAATAAACAGAGCAAGAGAGTATGTCTTCACTGGGGTGGGAGGGTGAGAAGTTCAATGTGCATGATTTTGTTTCTGTCTGAATGCAAAGATTGTGATCATATGTCTGAACACAGTTAATTGCCTTCAGTAATGGCATTCAAGTGCAGCACTGATGCTGTGGCCAGAAGAAATTATCCACTGAGTGTGCCCAAATTGCTAATTTTTGCTTCATTATGCACTATTCCCAAGTTTGTATGCATTTTTATGCACAGCAGTGTGTTGATAGAAGGTGAGTATTGAGTAGCTGAACAGCAGTACAGCTGTATAAGTAACAGAAAATCATTGAATGAGCACTAGGTAGTTCATAGAGGGTGCAGTTTCATCACCACATGCACCATTTAGGAAAGGTAAGACAGTCATCTATTCCACATGTTTCAAAGACCATGAGGTTCCTCCTCAGGCATATCTATTTCTCATTAGGTCACTTGTCCCACATGCTGAATGATTGTACAAATTTGTCATTTGTTGTTATTATTGTTATCAAGTTGGGCTGTATAGATACTCTTTGTATATTTTTAACAGTTACTATTTTGATCTGTGTCAGTAATAGCACCAGGGTTCTTATGGAGTTCAACAGGTGAGCCCAGGTTGCAAAAGGAATTATTTCACATCACAGATGGAAAATGTGTAACTCTCTGGATGCTATAGGACTGCAACTCCCATGATCTGCAACCTGTTTGCTATGATGATTAGGGCTGGTGGGATTTATGGTACAAGAAAATCTAGAAAAATATAAAATCCTCACCCCTGCTGGTGAGCTGATTTTGTATCATCTCTTTTGAAAACTAGAGCATGATCAAGCTGCCATTCTTATTTAAAACACTAAATGATGTTCTGAATGTGGCTCTGTCTTCCACCCTTCAAAGGAGGTATCATTTCACCTTATGTTATGGAGGCAGGATGTTCAATAGGAGTTGTATTGATACATCAGCGCAAGACATTTCCAAATTTGCACCTAGCTTATTTCTAGAAAAGGAGTGCCGGCCAAACAGGGTCTTGAGACACAAAATATTAACTCAAACATACACAAAACACTTAGCATATTATCATAATGGTCAAAGGACATAACACACTTTTGCACTCCTGAAAAATTGTGCAGGGGTCTAACTGCTATCTTGACTTAACATGTGGAAGGTGTCCTGAATGTGTCCCCCCAATTTTCCACCGTATCTCAGCATTCACAGAATTATCTCACTGTCTCACTATTTATCAATTAAGTTGCATGATCAACAGGATAATTGAACAAAAGGTCTTGCTTTTTTCATCAACAAGGTACACCAAGTTTTGTTGCTGTTTTGTAATGTGAGTGAGTCCAGTTGAGTCATTAACTACAGCACTACTCATAGTTGTCCTCTGCTCTACCCCAGTAGCTTGTTGAGCACCAGTCAACCTGGGAGTTTCATATTCTGACACTACCTCTTCTTCCATTTTGGATTGTCTTACCATAGGGTTTTCATAGTAAAAAATATTAAAAAGTAGTTTAGCAGTGCCTCCTTCTGTGCAGTGCTAGCAAATGTCAGCTATGGTGCCACTGCCATTTTCTTGGAGAGTTCATCTGACATTATCACCCCATCCCACCCTCACTGCTGCTGCCCATTAGATGCTTGGTACATTTAGTCTGGCTCCTCAGTGAAAGCCTTTCTGACATGGGAAACCCTACCAACAGCACAGAGGCCATCAGCATAGCCTATTGCCTCACAGGAACATGCAATCCCACCACCATGGAAAGGTGGAATAGTTTCTGTACCATTCTATTTTTATTCCAGTTCTGAGAACACTCACCACAGACCATTCACTCAATGAATAATGTGACTATCTAAATAACAAGATCATATTAAGTAAATTAATGGGGTGATGTTCAGTGTGTGTGTGTGTGTGTGTATTCCTTTCCTTTTCTCCATCGGGAAATAACTTGATTGAGTAAGTGCAGCACCTGCACAGATTCAGTACAGTTTATGATATCAATATAAGAATGGATATGATTCAAAATTTCTCTCAACTGCATACTTTGTAATTAAGGAGAGTTGCAGTAGGATTCACTTCACTTATTTTTCCTTGCTATCCTGAGTCAAGCTTGTTTTTAAAAAAATTCTAGAAGAATAAAATTTAGCAGAGCCTTACCCCCTCCCAAACCACTTAGGCTCTTTTAATTGTTTCCATTAATCTTCTTGACTTTTTCCTTCTGATAACTGAATGAAAAGCCAATAGAATTAATTTTACATGGAAATACTGGCCTTTTTCTAAGTTGATGCAATATGCAATGATAGTTGTAATAGTAGTATAGACTCATGTTCATAGCCAAATTCAAGATTCCTTGTATTCTTCTGAGGTTTTAAACATTTGGATTCTTAAGACTATCATCATTTTTATTTTTCCTATGCCAAAACCTAATACCTCACTGTTAAGTAGTTATTCAGAACAGAAAATTCCTATTGAAATCATATTGTGATGAGAGGTGTGCATTGGGGTTTACTGGTTTGAGGAAAAGCCTTCTCAGGCACTAACTCCCTCCTTCTCTTTCTCTCTGCAAAACCTTACCGGCTATAGGTTTTTAAAACAGACAATTAACCGAAGTAGCTCCTAAAACAAGGAAAGAAAAAGAAATCAGGTTGAAGACAGGCTGATTTTGAAACATAAACAAGTATTTCTTTATTAAATGACAGAAAAACATAGCAGCAGAACCCGACAGAACAATCTGTGTTCAATACAAGCTGTTTCTCAAAAGAACAAAGGGGGAGAATTGCACAGAAGCTAAAACCCTAGTCCTGACCAAACTAAGGGAGCTAAGGTTGTGCAGCTAAATTCAAAGGACTGCCGGTTAAGGGCTTTTCCGCACTTTGGGGGGAAATGGGGCATTCTGATACTTACCGGCCTGGCGTGCTCCCTCTGCTGATCCAGGCTGATCTGGAGCAGTGTGTGACCGCGCTACACACTGCTCCGGGGATTAAAATGGCGCTTTCTGGTTGTTGGAGGCTCTCCACCAACCGGAGAAGCTCGCCAGCCTACAGCCTGCCCCCGGAAGATTTGCAGCCTTGCCCAAATCTCTTCTTCAGCCAGCCCTAGGTGAACCACTATGAGACCAATCCGTCTGTATGAGGATGTACACTGCCAGCATTGACATACGGAAGATCATCCCAGGGAACCCCTTCTCCAAGTCCTGTGGCTTAAATGGAGAGCATACACCAGGCCAATACCAACTCTCCTTCATCCACTCTTGCCCAAGTCCCATGACCTCAAGGGGCAATTCAATGGTCGCTTTTCCTCAAACAGTGCCAACAGGTGCATACCAGTTTCTCCTCCTTCTGCCCCAGAAGCTGTAAAGTAACTGCCTATTTAATAACACCACTCTAGCCAATCTCCCAAGCCCTAAAGATACAATGCAGAGTAGGTGAACCCTCCCTCTCCCAAAAAAGGGAAAATTCCTAATTGGCCCAGTTGCGACCAGCAAAAACGTGCACTGCACCTTGGATGGATGTGCCAGGATCTTGAACCTATATTTAGGATCTTGAACTTTACATAACAGTAAGGTGAGGAAAGCAGATATTTTCCAGCAACAGAGGCAGGTCTTCTGAACAGCTGCCATGTTATCTACAGTCAGTGTCCAGAAATAACAATGTAAACTACCCAACACTTTGGCTAGTACATAAAGATTCTCATTATAGGGAAAAACTGTGACCCCTTCAGCCTCCACTGTTTAAGGGATGGGCAGGCTTGGAATAATAAAATATCCTGAGACATGGGTAAATAAAATGGATGCTCTCAAAGGCAACTGTCACCACAACTAAAGAAACATGAAGGAAAGAAGAAAATAAATGCACACATGTAAACAGCTGATAGTAATATCATTGTATTAGAACATAGCAAAATAAATATGATTTGCATGAATAAATAAATGAATATTGCCTTTCAAAAAAACTACTGGAGTAGCAAAGTGAAGAAGCAATTGCACATGCCTGTTATAGTTTTATCCAATATAGTGTGTTTTAGGCCAGTTCCACCCTATACTATTATAATGCTATTATTCCACTTTCAACATCCTGTGTAATTCTGGGATTCGTAGTTTACTGAAGCAAAAGAGCTCTCTGGCTGAGAATTCTAAAGGATCCTCCCTAAACTGCAAATCCCAAGATTCCACAGAATGTTGAAAGTAGAATAATAGCACTATAATAGTGCTGTGTGGAAATGGCGTTTGAGAGCTGGCTATGCAGCCAACGTGCTATTTAAAAAGGGCATGACTCCAAACAAGCTCATAGCTACAGGCATTCCAACTGCAGGGCAACATGAAGTCAATAACCAGAGAGAATGCAGGAGACTCCTGTTAATTACTTGTCCCGTATTCCCAATTAGATCATTCCTTAAATGTTAACAGTTAGTTTCAAAATGAATAGGCCAGCTTGATGTTTGTGCTTACCTTGTAAAAATATAAACATCCAGCTCTAGCATAATCATTGGTGAAAAAAAAGCAAGTAAAGCAAGTCTGAGTGATTTTCATATCTCTGTGTGGGCCTAAACTGAAGGGCAGAGCAAGTAAAATGAGTGAAAGATTTTCATATCCCTATGTGGGCCTAAACTGAGGGTCTGAACAATGCAGCTGACATTCTGATTAAGGATGACAACTGCCCGTGCAGGTGCATCTATAGTCCATGAAATAGACAGTGGAGAAATAAAACCAATGCCAAGTCATGCACAGAGAGTCAGTGAAGGAAGGATGTGGTCAAGGTAGTCTGGGGTCCAAATGTGAAAGGCAGCCTTGAACAAGTTACAGTACTGGTCAGAGTCACAGGGAGATTAATCCAAGGTATAGGCTTAAGTCCAGAGAGTGAGACATGCCAAATAAGGAAGTATTACAGCTGTTATTCTCAGCAAAAGAATAAGCTTAGTTCTGCTAATATATAGGTAGCTGTAAATTAGCACAGACAGCCTAATGAGTTCAGTGTTTTCATTTTAAAGAAGCTCAGTGTAGTTCCTGTTCCTTTGAATTCAGTGTCTGATATTCTGTGGCTCTGTATCTATTTCCTGATCTTTAGGTTTTGGGTAGCCCTCCATATTTCAGTTATGGGACATGTAGTAGGAGTTAATTAGCAGCTTGCTTGTAACAAGGTATGAGAACCAGAGACCATTAGATAAAAAAAGCTAGGAATGTAGTGATAAGCGCTGCCAGGCTGAAACCAGAACTCCAAGGTCTCTTGCGGGTAGGATGAGAAACTCTTTGCTTTCAATGTTTTGGATTTTGCTAATTGCCTCCAGTTCGCTCATTGAAGTCCTGCACTATGTATCACGCTCCTAATAAATAGTGTATTTGCACTGTTATATTTGTGTGTGTGAGTTCGGTTCCTGACATTAGGAGTTGCATGGAATGTTCTGGGCTCTATTTTTGCCATTTCCTGATCAAGACTGTCAGTTTCTTCTAGCCCCAACTGATCCCAACAAGACTCCTCAAGAGTCTTGAATGCATCCAAAGCAGCCATCCCAAGCTTAGTGCCCCAACTGCTAAATGTCTTGGACTACAATTCTATCATTTCTAGTCAGCATCATTGTGGTTCTAGGAAGCCAAATTAGAAGTTAAATCTCATGGGAGAGGGAAACCTGTAGGAAAACATGCCTGAACACTAGGGTATTATTCAATACACACTGCCATTTCACACAGTGCAGCTGCTGAGAAATATTTTGCTTGCATATTACATATCATAGAGAACTTGTTTTTCTGTTGTTTTTCACATCAAGAACTATAAACCTTTTGGTTTAAAATCTGCAGAAAGCAGGCATTTTCAGAAACAGGAGGCATACTTCACATGCACACACAGACATACACACACACACACACAGAGAGAGAGAGACTAACTTGTCAGATACATCACCTTCTCAGTGAAACTATATATATATATATATTTCAACCTGACCTTACTGTTCTGTTTCCTAGAATGATGGAAGTAGAGATTCATCTCTGCTGACTTCCAAACACAGCAGCACTTGTTCAGTGTTCTTTTTCATCAAAGAATAGAATTTTATGTTCTGAAAGACACTGCCTTCTGTCTGATTATGGATATGACCAAGTATATCAGCTGAATGATTGGAAAGACTGGGTTCACAATAAGGAACTGAAAATGAGCACAATGCACTTGTGGCATTCATTCACAGTACTATGTACAATTACTAGCAAGAAAAATAATATTGTTAACAGGTGAATATAACTGAGGGACAAAGTCTATATATGGGGCTGAATGCCCTCAGTGGCTTATACACATTAAGTGTGGCTTATATGTGCATGCATATATATATGTAGGTATGTATGTATGTATGTATATGTATATTATTGGGTGCAGGGGACTATTCTCTTGTCTTTCTCTTGTGACCCATCCCTAGCCTCTCCCTTCAGTACCTGTCAATACCTTGGACAGGTTGCTGTTCCTATGTTGTATCAATGAAGAGGGGAGAGAGGACTGAGGTGATTCAGCAAAGGGAGAAGCTGCTGGGTTTTGTTCTGAGGGGAAAGGAAATGGTGGTGCACTCTATTTCTTCCCCCATGAGCCTAGAACAGCTGCATTTTCTAAACTGCCTTTTCCCTTCCTCCCATTGCATCAATAAAAAGCAGCTACAGCAACCCTAGCTATGGTTTGGCAGCTAAAAAGAGGAGGACATAGAACTATGCAGGTGGAGTATTACACTACATCTGCTTGAAGTAGGATCTTGTAGGCCACTACATCTGCTTGATGTAGGATCTTGTAGTCCATTGTTAAACAAACCATTTAATTCTATGTTTTTTTTAAATGCAAATTATATGTTGGGGCTAGTAATTAATGGAATCAGAGCATTAATTATCATTCTCAGGGATTTAATGCATTCTTCCCTTACAATATTTGGGAAATTGGGTCTTCTGAAACTGATATTTTCTTTGTGCGGAGAGAATCCCTCGTTTGATACTAATGGGAATCTTTTCCCAATACAAATACTAGTTTCAGAGAAGTCATTTAGCCAGGAAATCCCCTTAATGCCTACACTGAATCTATTCATTATCAGGGCCACCCACTTGCCTCCCGCTGATAGTTTTCATTTTTAAAAACCTTCATGCTAAACTGAAGACACATTTAACATCCTTTACAGTCTGAGCCTGCCGTTAATCAGAACTTGAATGAAATCTGACACAATGGTCATCATTGTGAAGTTGCTCCCTGTCTTTTGCTGCAGTGCCATACAGGGTGAGTCCAAATTCACCAAAGGCAAAGGGTCTATCAACCCTATCCAGCCTGGTGGAAAAGAGCTTCAGAACACCAAAAGCATATCAGTTCCTGGAGAGAACACTCTACACACTAAATACTGCAAGCAGCTGAAAGCAGAGAGACTTCCACTGTGTGTAATAGAGAAGAACTCTGTAATTTGAAAAGTGATCCTTAATAAATGATGATGATGATGATGATGATGGTATTTATTTCTTGCCTGCCTCTACCTATGAATTGAGCTGGGGAACAACAGATTAAAATACAGCAATACATAGATAACACAATTAATAACATGAACACCAAGTAAAAATATGCAAGTTAAAAGGAAATAACAATGTTGGATGACATGAAATTGGCAAAACTCTGGTTTCACAATGATTTTTTCAAAAAAGCTATCTTCTTTTTTGGGCACAATATATTCGCTGGTACTATTGATCTTCTACTGCCTATTATTGGAATCCACTAATGACCTGCCAATTCTACAAGAGTATGCTGTCAGTATAAGATGCTCAAGGAGACAATGATTTCATTTACACACACATACGCATGCATATACCTTTATCATTGGGGGGAAAAAAACACTTTTCCAAATTGTGGCTCATTGACATAATCTTAGGCAAAGGAATGCATGATGCTGGACGTGTCAGGGGAGGGAAAGGTTGATAGATATTTGAAAACCATCTCATCCCCATCCTTCAACATCCAGGACTATTGAATGCCAGGTCAGTCCACAATTATCATACACGAGCTGATTGTGGATGAAGAGGCCAATCTGGTATGCATTACAGAGATCTTGGTTGATGGGCCTAACGGATTGGATCTATTCCAGCTTTGTCCACATGAGTACTTGACACAGCACCAACTTAGATAGAGGGGCTGGAGAGGAAGGAGTTAAAATCATCCATAGGATGCCATCTCCTGAACAGGCAAGGCTATCTGACTAGGTTTAATGGTTTGTTTCTAGGTCTAGGTGAGGGAGACAGAACATTAATGGTCAACAGTGTCCCTTCTGAGCTGGCTAAGGAGGTTTTGGAAGTGGTGCTGTAGCACTCTGGGACTCTGGTTCTGGAGAATGTCAACATCAACATTGAGGCTATCCTGACAAGACAGGTCAGGACTTCTGGTTACTATGACAACTCTGTTGAGTGTATAGAGAAAGATTGGATAGGGAAGGACAACAAACCCATTTTCATGGTCAGATCATTTTCTTGTGGTATTTGGCTTGACAGTAGCAGCCACTTCCTATAGCAGGGAGGGAATGATTAAGACATTTTCTGAATTATCTCTGGGATTTTTGGACTGATAGGGCTGGGGATTCAGCTAAGGCTTTGGTCTTGGCTAAAACGACACAATCATTCCTGAGAACTATCAATGCAATCATTCCTAAGCTTCCAATCCAGTGCTGTGGAAACCATAATGTGAGCACTTTTGTTTACGAAAAACTGTGGACAATGAAACAAGCTAGTCAACCACTAGATGGAAGATGGTGTAGCTTATAGAGTAGACACAATGGAAAATTGGTGAGGACTCTTTGTTCTGCTTATTATACAGTAATGAGATCAGCAAAAAATATCTCACTATGTCTCTACTATTGCATACTTAACATGATACCAGTAGAATTATTCTGAGTGATGATGAGAATATTGTGTTTGGACTCAAAGAAATCAGAAGTGGAAAGAAACCTTTGTTGCCTGCTGTGACACATTTGATAGGTACCTTGAGGAGAAACTTGCTTGTGTCTGTTCAGATATTTACCACATACTCTGGGGTACATTTGGGGAGTTCCATCTGGTCAGTCTCTTTTGGGTCAATTTCAGTGGCTGTGACCTGACAAGGTGAAACTGTTTCACTTACCACATGTACCCTTCACCTTTGTCCATCATGGCTGATAAGATCTAGAAGAATCAGACTAATTATTTGGGTCTACGGGGTGGCAAATGCCTCGTTGTGCCAGGGAGAGATGCCTGCTGCCTTGAATGAGGCTGTACTGTATCTGCTCAGAAGAGGATCTGCCTGGTCCCAATGGTACGGCTAATATCCCTTTATGGGGGGCAAGATGCTTAAATATGTGGTGGTTGGGCAATTTCAGGTGTTCTTGGAAAAAACAGATTACGTGGACTCATCTCAGTCTGGTTTCAGATCAGGGTATGGTACTGAAATGACCTGACTGGCAACACACTTTAGGTGAAGGGTGGAGAAATGCTACCCTGTTGATCTTCCTGATCTCTTGGAAGTTTTTCCTAACATTGATCAGGCTATCTTCCTAAATCAGCTCTCTTGGATGGGGGTGCAAAGCATTGTGCTACAGTGGCTCCATTCCTGCCTCAAAGGCTAGTTCCAGAGAATGTCACAGGGGACACCAGTTCAGCTGGATGGTTGTTAAGCATTGGAGTCACAGAATTCTATCTTGTCTCTCATACTGGTCAATATCTATATGAAGCCATTGAGGTGGATCATTAGGTTTTGGAGGTGGGGTTCCATCACTATGCCAATAACACTCAGCTGAACTTTTCCTTTTTATCAGAGCTAGCTGAGGCTGTGCAAACGCTGATAAACATTTGTCACCCTCAGTTTGGCCAGTGGTCTTATCTGCAGGCCACAACAGTCAGCATAGAATAATTGACAAATGAGATAAACATCCAAAATAACAAGCATCTAAATAAAATTCTAAAATGCTAGGATTAAGAAATCATTTGCTCCAGACAGATCTCGAATATGAGAAGCCATTTGGAGGTGAAGTGCAAAATTTAAATAGTACAGTGACACATTGCCAGTCCAACAACAACAAAATATCTGGTTTAGGAGAGAAAAAAAGTTACCTAATTCCACCAGGGAGATCTAGGCTTTTTGATTACTTGAGGTCTGAAAAGCAAAGCCACCATCTGCTTTCCCTTTGACAAAACCTAATTACTACAGGTGCCCAGTCCTCATAACCTGATAAACAGATCTTTTCTTCTACCATCTTCAAGGGGAGAGGGAAGGAAGAGCCTTAAACCAAACTTAGACTGTATGTTTCTTCTCCAGCCAACAGATTTTTTTAACACAATTTTCAAAGCAAATTGAAAAAAAAACCAAACAGAACCGTGGAGTTCAGTGTGTTCTCAATGGGATTTCAACTTTACAAATGACCAGGCCAATAGCTTTGGGCTAGAATCAGCTCATTTAATAGAAGTTCCCCAAACAGCACACATGAATGATAACAGAACAAACTTTTAGCATTTTGCTTATGTATTTGGCTGGCTAGCCACCCTGATTTTGCATATTCTTTTATTGCAATCATCTACGCATTTCTATTTTTATCCTTATTAACATAGACTTAAAAGTCTTCGCATAAGATTTTCATTCACTCACAATGAAAAAACCAAACATCTAGAATATCAGATTCTAGCTCTTGATGAAAGTTATAATATGGAGAATGGCAACCTTTCTTTGCTCTAAGCCAAAAGTATTTTTAAATAAAATAAATAAACCTTCCATGCATAATTTATTTGACACTGAATAGCTTCTTTAAGTCTCCTTTGTGCATCCATAATAATCAAAAATCATTTATCTAAATTGTTGGGAGTGGCAACCTTTACATGCTTAATTAACTGGCTAGTTAGTTTGCATGTGTATTGTAGGCATAGAGGAGACTGCCTGTTGTTTGGTCAATACCTACTTCCCTTTGCATGTTCTCTTCCTCTCTCTTTTTGTTCTTTGGCTTCCCTGAAAGCATGTGCTCTCTGATTCTCTGGTAAGCATGCTTTCTTGTGAGTTCTTATTTTCATCTTACCATTCTTCAAGAATTTGAACCTGTGTAAACTATGCACAAGATTATGTGAGTAAATCCTTTTTTCATATTTTTAACCAAACTGTTTGTGCTTATTTTGAGCTAGATTAAGTGTGTCTGGGGTGGAGATGATGAAGTAGGACTAGTAATTTGTTCAACTTCTGCCTGTGCGGTACAAAATACTCTGATGATTGGGAGACTTATTACTAAAAATCTCTCAATTCCCCAACATAAATGTGGTTGAAGAAATTTGATGTTGTAATCCAGGAAGCCCTAGAATGTGGTAGGCCCTATGTTTCCTGGATTGTTCTCCATTAGGCTCAACCTAAATCATATGACTGCCTGCAACAAAGAACAAGATGTCAACTCCCTGAACATTCAGATATAGCCAGACTGGCAGTTGACTTTCACCTCAATACCACTAAAAGGACCAGAGCGTGGAATATTAGGTTTGAAAATTAACTTGATAAAGTTAAATATTAGGGACTGGAAGATTAATCCACTATCATAAACATTAATCAATGAAATAATTTAAGTAGTTGAATTATTGTTAATTAACTCATTGAGGATATTACTGGTATGAGGATCGCATCATGGGATTTACAGAGTATGGCGTGGAGGTTGTCACTGTTGACCTTAGGAGAGCACATTTTGTTACTGACTCCTTCAAAAAACATCTTCTTGAAGTAAAATATACTCAGAAGAAGACTGTTGAAATATATTTTATAGAAATACAGTGGGCCCTTGGTATACTCTAGGGTTTGGTTCCAGGACCCCCTGTGAATACCAACATTCGTGGATGCTCATGTCCCATTTTGTGCAATGGTGTAGTAAAAGCATGTCCCTTATATAAAATGACAAAATCAAAGTTTGCATTTTGGATTTTATATATATATATATATATATATATTCAAGCTGGGATTGGTTGAATCCATGGATACAGAATCCACAGATATGGAGGGCCTTGAGCCTTGGGAAGAGGTGGTTTAACAACTAAAAATGTTGTTGTTGTTGTTGTTGTTGTTGTTGTTGTTGTTGTTGTCGTCACATAGAGGGATAGCAGGACATGAATTTTGATAGCACTTTTTGCTCCACACTCCAAGGTGGGTAAAAAAACAGAATGAGGAGGGTGAGAGAGGGACAGGGAAAAGCCCAGAAAGAAGGAAATAGGGAAAAAGTTGTGTATATTTTTACTTAATTAATTTTACTTAATTATACTTACTTAATTTTCAATTATATAATTTTCAATTATACTTACTTAATTTTCTAGCACTTTGTATCTTTAAAAAAATGAAAAGTGGTTCATTGTAACTCATTCCAAACAATATTATATAATAATTCTATACAGTAATATACAATAGAAACCTATTCAAAATATAATCAATATAGGAATAGAAGATACTGATGAAAGTCAAAATGCACCCTCATCCTCCAGAAAGACTCCAAACACCTTTCTTCTAAATAGGCCAGGTGAGGCACACCCACCACCCCAAAACTAGTGTAGAAAGTACAAAGCAAGCTGCATGACTTACAAGAACTCCCTCTTCCAATACTTCATCATTGTCTCCCCCACCTTCCCTAGTCTCTGCTGCCTGAATTGGTCACCTCATGTCCTATCTCAGTGTGAATGGCACAGCTGATAACTCGAACAAAACAATCTGAAAGCTCCAGCTCATTACTTACTTTTATTCAGTAAGCACAGGGTCATAAATAAAGTCCAACAGAATTCCAAGCCAAGCGAGTCCTAAGTCAGTCACTGTAATCCAAGGTCAGGCATGGAGTTCAGGAAGATAACCAGCGGCCAGAAATTTCAGATAAGTTTTGACAACTCCTGGAGGGGAAGGGCAGCACCTACATAGGCTAGCAGCTTAACACAGCTGTTGCCTGAGTAATTGTTGCCGGTTATAAATCCTCTGGAATCAATGTAGGTTCTCTCTTTGTTGTGTGTGATCAGCAAAGGTGGGTACTGGTAAGTTATCTTCTGTGTCTGAAAGGGCAGGACTCTCCATTGGAGCTGGTGCTGCCCTCTGTTCTGTTTGTGGCACTGTAACCTCCTCCTGTACAGCAGGTCCTGGTATGCTCCCCTCCCCCCGTTTTAGCCTCTGGCACGTCCCCTGTTTCAGACTCTGAGTCAGAGTCCATGTCTTGGAAGCAGGGCATGACACTTCATTCCATTTTATGATAGGATTAACATTGCCCACCACACATCATAACTTGCTTCTATTTGTTAATATAAATTTGCATTGCTATTTATTAAACTTTTTTAAATTAAATGTTTATTGTTGCTATGTTCCTTCAAGTTCTTTCCAAATTATGGTGGCCCTAAGGCAAACCTTTCATGGACTCTTCTGGGGCTGAGACTATGTGATGCAGCCAAGGTCAGTCAGTGAGCTTCTATGGATGAGTGGGGAATTGAATCCCAGTATCCAGGGTGATAGTTCAACACTCAAACCACTATATGATGCTGGATACTTTGCTCTGTGTCAAGAGATCTCAGAGGTGACTTATAGTTAAAGTTTAGTCTGAGCTAGATCTGAGCTAAAACTGAGCTAAAACTGAATCGTGAAACCCACTTACACTTCTTTTGGAAGTTAAGGCCATTCCTGCACTTCATTGGTACAGTGCTATTATTTCACTTTCAGTATCCTATGGGATCCTGGGGTTTGCAGTTTAGGGAGGAGAATTTAGAATTCTCAGCCAGAGAGCTCTTGGGCCTCAGTAAACTACAAACCTCAGAATTCCACAGGATGTGGAAAGTGGAGTAATAGCACTTTAATAGTGTAGTGCGGAAATGGCCTAAGACAGAAATAACTTTTGCTCAGCAGGAGACGTGGTGTGCAACATATCTTAGATGGAGTTATGCTTTCCTCAAAGCATTACGCTCACTATCTGGAAATGCTTTTAGACCCAGCTTTGCTCTTAGCAGTTAGTAATAGCAGTTACATTTCTACACTGTTTATCAGTGCTAAGCACTCCCTAAGCAGTTTACAATGTTGTAAGCTAATTGCCCCCAACAAGCTGGGTATTCATTTTACTGACCTACAGAACGATGGAAGGCTGAGTCAACTTGGAGCCCTGCAAGATCAAACTCATAACCTTGTGGCTGTTGTACCAGCATTTAACCACTGTGCCATCAGGGCTCCTTGCTTTTGGATAGGCAAGTTAAAAGTTGTAGCCAGGACCTACAACTTGACTACCAGTTACACTCACTTCTAGAAAAGCACATCAAAAAGGCACTGCCACAAATGCCTTTATCATTTCTAGTTTGGACTATTCTAACATCCTGCTTTTGAAAAATGCTCATAAACTACAGTTCATACAAAATTTTCACTTGCCCAGGGATTGTATGTTAACAGGTCTCAGGATACCAACTGATGGCTCATGAAATTGCTGTCCGTTTTGCTTTGTGTATAATAATACTAACTTACCTTACATGATTTTTGTGTAGGATTACATCCACATCATACATGTGTTAGGTGTTGTTCTTTTTGTTATTCACTGATATCCCCCATCAACTACTTGTTACAAATGAAAAACTGAGTAACATCTGATCCCAAAATCCCACACAAACAGTCAGGAGCTACCAAGAAATAGGTTAAGCTACTGCAACAAGGAATTGCAATAGGAGTCCTGGTTCTGATTGGCTCAACCTCCATTGCTCATGAGAAGAAAATGGAATATCATCCTCCTTGCACCCAAATTGGCAGCTGAACAGACTTCCTTTGCTCACTGAGGTTGCTGGCTGTTAAGATGGGCTGGGGGCATTTATGATTTGGCAATAGTGTCATGATCATGACTACACAGTGTTACTGAGTACAGTGAGGTTACATGGATCTGTAACTGCAATACAGAATGCTAGTCAATATCATTAACATTGTATCTACTATTGTATAGTTGCTGTGTATTATATTGCCTGAGTTATTCTTCTGCTATTCATTTTTAATTTGTGTTTTTATGTTATGTCTATTGGCTTTTGTTTGTTTCCATTATGTGAGCCTTTTTGAAAGTCCCTGGGTTAACAAAAAGGACCCTTAAATATAAATTCAGATGAATAAACAAACAATTGTATGCAGCCCTAGTTGGGACTTCTGAGACAGGCCTTTCATTTGGCTTCATGGATAAATGGGGATCTGAACTCATGTCCAGTACAATATTCCCACATTAGTATTTTGTGTAAATGAAAAATGCTATCACAATGAAAGCCTAGAAAAGTTTCTCTTTGGAGTACAACTGCCATGCTAGCTGAAAGCTGTAACCCACAATTATATTTCCCAGCTTTGGTCAAAATGCATGAACGATATTATAAATAGAACACTTTTCTAAACTTCAGCACATTTTCTACCAACAAGAACTCTTAAAAGTGGGTTATGTACATGCATGGCATTGTTCTGAGGATTATAGTAAAAATGCATTTCTCTTGCACATTGCCAGAAATTATGCTTGTGGCTTTCTTGGCCAGAACAAGGCACTAATGTGTGATCAGCTTTGCAATGAACTTAATAAATATCCATTACCGTAACTGTAAATTATCATAATAAAAGAGCATGAATGCTGTTATGGGTCCCATGAGCACCTTTTGGAAGTGAACCCATGGGACAAAAATGAAACCTCCTTCATTTACACACAGTATTTCAGTCCATGGCATTAAATTAAGCAGGCCTTTACAACACATTTAAGCAATTTCCCTCTGAACAACCCATAATATCAGAATCACAAAGGTTTATCTATACTTAGAATATCTGGTCTTTTCTTTGAAGCCACATTTTAAAAAGGCATTTCAACAATTTCACTGTTGAAGCGGTATTATTTATTTCTTGGCAATAAAGCAACTATGCAGCCTACACACTGACCTAAACATGTAGCAAGCAACCATATTTCTCTACTTCCCCTCTTTTTATTGTGTTGTTATGTGGCCTTCACATCAACTAGTGACAGCACTGTCATGGAATTTTTCTTGGTAAGATTTAATCAAAGGAAGCTTGTCATTGCCTTTCTCTATAGCTGAGAAGGGGTGACTTGCCCAAGGTCACCCACTAGGTTTCCATGGCTGAACAGAGATTTGAAATCGGGTTTCTGAGAGTTCCAACCCATCATTCATACCACTATCTAGGGCCATTTCCGCATGGGCTAATAGAAACGGTGCAGAGCTTCCTCCAGGGAAGACCTCTGCACCTGGGAACAGACTGGGTCAGACCTACTTAACGTAGATCCGCACCTCAGCCCGCTCCAGAACAACCCCAAGTGGTCATCAAGCGTGCTTTTGAAAGGCTACTTAAAACAGGTCTTTCAAAGCATGGAGCACGTCATTCCATCCCCGCTCTCCAGTGCAGATTTGCAGGCTCGCACCAGTGCAAGCCTGCGATCTGCCGGGGAGGGCTTTAGGCCCTCAACCAACTGGAAGCTGCCATTTTTGTCTCCAGAGCAGTGCGGAGCGACAAGCGCGCACTGCTCCGGAGCAGCGCAGACCGGACCAGGGAGCCAAGAAGTCCGGTAAGTAGCGGCACGGGGTGATTCCCTCGCCCCATGTGGAAATGGCCTAAGTTTACAACAATATAGATTGGAACCTTAACATTGAGGCGAAGGCTTAATCCTTCACCCTGAAATGGTCTTCATCAATATCAGGCCCTCTGCTATTACAGCATACCTTGCCCAAACTATCAATGAAAACAAATGGTGGTTTGATTGCTTGGAGGGTGTTTTTTTTTTTTTTGTGGGGGGGAGGAGGTAATTCTAGCAAGCTACTTCCTCTCTCCTGCTGACCACTGTCCCCATCACAAAGATGGCAGCTTCTTTTGAGAAGTGGATACCAAGCAACCAGACTTCTTCTCAAACTGAGGGTTACAAAGGTGACCAGAGGTGGTCCAAGTAGCTGATTACCAATTCCCACCACCTTGCCCACTGTCAAGTTGAAAAGAAGGTTGTAGAATTGTCCGGCAGCTGTATAGTCAAGGCCTCTTTCCTTCTTAGTAAAGGTGGAGGGGACATTGAACTGCTGCCTCAAGTCATGCATCTGGAGGCAACAGCTTTACCTGATGGAATCTGCTACCTCAAGCTACTCCAAACAGCAACAAATGATGGCTCTCTAGTTTCCCCATTCTCTCACACTATGTGCTCAAGAAAAGTAAAGAGGCCTCTTTACAGAGAAGTAAAGAATACTTGCAAACTGGCTCATTCTTTAGAAGAAAGGATAGCTTGACACCTTGAGATACTCCATCAGAAAATGGTCAACCACTATATGTGTTTTTTTCTCTGTGCAGATACTTGGTGTGTGTGCGTGTGTACATGACTGTGCATACCAGTAATAATATCTGTACACAGAAGATTGTATTCTGTGCAAAGGGCACTAGTTTTGGGGGGAAATGTTGGGATTTGCACAAAATGAAAGCATTCCTCATGAATGAATGTTTCACAAAAAGTTCTAAAATGTAAAAAAATATACATATACAGAGATCTAATAACCTCATTCTACAGGGACAAAACTATTGAAATAATTTGTTCTTACATGAAAAATGAAATAAGAACAAAATTATATCCATTTGTATGAGATTTTGAGACCTCTGTGTGTGTACATGGATGATGACTTCCATCTACCTCCCTAATGCCCAGGTACCCTCATGGCCTTTTAGTACTATAGCCAAGAAAGCAGGGGCAGCCATGCAACATCTGGCTGCATATCTACAGCTGGACCCACAAAGAAAATGTCATCCTCTCAGAATTATGGAGGACTCTGAGAAGTATAGGAAAATCTCATCTTCTTTCTTTGTCTGGTGAAAAATGCTCCCTGGCTATTCTCCAGCCACTAGAAAGACATGGAGGTTGTGTGCTATGAACAGATAGGCTGTGTGGATGGGGCAGTCATTGCTTGCAAGAAATACTTGAACCATGCTTGCACATTTGCAGATGGACAGACCCATGCTTGATAATTTTTGCCTTCTATCTACAGATCTGCATGGACCAAGACATGTGTTCATAGAATCATAAAGCCGGAAAGAACCTCATAAGCCACTGAGTCCAACTCCCTGCTCAGTGCAGGAACTCCAGCTAGACCATCCCCAGCAAGTTGTTTTCTAGACCCTTTTTTAAGATGTCCAGAAAAGAGACTCCATTTCTCTGGGTAATTAGTTCCCTACTGCTGTTACCTTGCTCTTATTATCAAGAAGTTCATTCCAAAGTTCAATGAAAATCTACCCTCCTGTAAACATTAGACACCTTTGGGTCTCCTCCCTGTGACAGACCTTTGGACATTTAAAGAGTGCAGCCACCCCTTAGTCTTCTCTCCACCAGGCTGAACATACTCCATCAAACTTTCCTCATATATTTTGCCCTCCATAGCTGTTATCACCCTTGATGCCTTTGCCTTTCTTTGAAAGCTGAAAATCTTGTCCAATTAGTAATCTAGGTGCCGACATGTTAGGTAACATCTGCCATAAGAAGTTGTAAGGATTATCAGGAACATCATTGGTGATGTCAGGACCCTGGAACTCCAGGACACCAGCTCTGAGTCTGAGCCAGAGTCCCTGGAGCCTGCTGCACCAGCACAGCCCACTCCCGAGGCTGCCCCAGGCACAGAGCCCTTGGCCCCAGTAGTCCCAGCAGCAGAGCCAGGGGCTGCCCCAGACCCAGCCCAGCCAGAGGAGTCAGATGGTGAGTTTCAAGAGCAGGTGCCTACTTACCAGCAGCATCGGGAGCAAAAGAGTGCTCTCAGGAGGTCAGAACGTTTAAATAGAAAACGCCAGGCAATCAGGGCCCAGCTGCGATAACACCTGGAAGAGTGATCTGCCTATAAAAGCAATCACTCAGCCTTGGGTCTTTTGTCGGCTCACAACTGACCATTCTGGGCAAAGTGCTTGTTGTGGATCTCAGCTTGGCTTCCTGAGACGCTGCCCGACCTGCTGGAACGTCGTCACCTCTTGATCCCGGACCAGCTCTGGTAACTTTTTTTGTTCGAACAGACTTTGACTGTGTGCTCGCCTGGCTGTG